>PVIW01004923.1:103578-118894 GCA_004026585.1 Noctilio leporinus
GCGGCGGGGCGGCGGGGCGGCGGGGCGGCGGGGCGGCGGGGCGGCGGGGCGGCGGGGCGGCGGGGCGGCGGGGCGGCGGGGCGGCGGGGCGGCGGGGCGTGCGCGGACTGGGAGGGGCGGGACGTGGGAGTGGCCTTGGCGTGGGGCGGGACGCAGTGGGCGTGGCCGTGGCCAGGGGCTGGCGGGCGGGAGTGGGCGCAGGGCCGGCTTGGGCTGGGCCGGGTCGACTCCGCGGCTGCTAGCCCCTAGGTCCGCTAGTCCGCCTGTTTGGCAGGCTGGGTGGAGAAAATGGCGGGCTCGCGTGCTGCCCCCGCCCCCGCGCCTCCGGCTGGCCGGCAGCAGCTGTCAACGCTGAGGCCGGAGCCGGGTGGGGTTCCGCTGCACTCGCCCTGGACCTTCTGGCTGGACAGGTGAGGACACCACCGTGAGTCCGGCGGGGCTGCGCCACCGCTTTGTCTCGGGCGCATAGGCCCCTGCGTCCTCCCCGGGGCCTCGCGGAGGTTTGGGCCTCGGAGAGCAGTTGGGAGAGAAGAAGCACACTCCCAGAAGTTTCGGCTGCACTTTCTCTTTTTATTCCCTTTAAAAGAACGACTGCAGGCGAGCGTCGGGGTGGGAGGTGGAGGGTCAGTCAACCTTCGGGGTTCTCGGGGAGCTTGGGACACGACCTTGGCTGTGGCGGCGCTGGGGAAAGTTGACCCGCCTCTGGGAGTGTGCTTGCGGATACTAGGACAGCACCGCGGTTCCTACACGCCCGCCTCAAGGAAGCCTCCGTGCACACTCTTTGAGTTCTTATCCAGTGAGCAGGGTTTTTTGGTTGGTGTTTTGTTTTGTTTTTAGCATTTACTGTGGAGGCACACACCACCTAGGCTCTGGGGATTCAACGGGGAGCAGTACCTCACTGAAGCGCCATACTCTCAGAAGTGCCTCCTCCCTGACTACTGCATCTAACTTAACACACCCCATCCTCAAACCATTGTGTATTCTGCGCTTGTTTGTTCTTTTTTTTTTTTTTATGATGCTTAATGCTACCGCAGTATATTACCTGTGTATTTGTTTACTTTCAATTTGTCTCAATTCCTCAATACTTCCCCTTTGTTAAGGTCCAGAAAACAGGGACTTTGTTTTTTGCTATATATCCCAATACCTAGGACTGTCTGGTACACATGAGGAGCACAAGACATTTTTAACAAACTGATGAACTCAAAGCCGTGTTTTACTTTTTACTATCTGTCACACAGTGGGTGCCCCGCATAATACCTCAGGGTTGTCCCAAGAACTCATGAAAATTTTGATAGTACTGTCTCTACTATGGTTTAAGTATTAGGAGGAAATGTATGGGACAGCTTTCTGTGAAATTTACTTATTAGATACAAATCTGGTCTTAAAAGGCCTGGTATAGAATGCCTGCAAGACTTTTTAAAAGTGATACTCATCTCTTTAAGGAAGATGCACTCATTCTTTTCTTCCTATTGGAATTAGCACCCATCTATAAGAATTGATACTTGGAGCCATTGTCTTTTCTGGGCCCTAAAGAAGTTGGGGGTGGGAAAAATACAGCAAGTCTCATTTTTCAAAATATTTTCACTTTCATTATGCAATATTAAGAGTGCATTTTACTGTTATAAGGAGAGTGGTGTTGGCAAACTATCAGAGTGAAATCATTCGTGTCTTTGTTTTTAAGGGTGAACTGTAACTGCAATTATTAACTGGTATCTGTTTAGAAGGCATTAGACCTGGCTGGACCTGTGGTCTAAATTGTGAATACTGTTGACTGGTGGGAACAGTATCAAAAGAGTTTCTTTTTAAACAGGTCAGAAATTAGTCTATTTAGAAGGGTAATATTTTAAGAATGGTCTAAGATATTAACACTTATATAGCGATACAACTTTTTAAGAATATTTGGTATTTTAAGATAAGAACATGGGAACTTCAGTGAAGACAACTGTAGCTTTTATATTATGTATTTGCACATTTTTGTTATTTTGAAAGCCAGAAGCCAAGTGAAATATACTATTACTGTCACAGTGTCCAAATCTTTAATAGAAATTACTCTTAATTTAGAAACTATAATTGGTTCCAGCACTGCACACATGAATTTATTTTCTTGATCAATCATCCCATAGCTTTAATTGAACTTTCTACACTTCTTTGGGAGTCCATTACATTTATGTAGGCTGCCCCCTTCCTCTTGGGTATATGAACACGTTGAGTATTAGAGGTTCATTTAAACATTTTTCCCTAAGAGAAACAAGATTCTAGAGAGTAATAAGGTTCTTAGCTGATACCTGCCACCAAAGATATTTTGAGCTGCACACCACCCAAAGGCCTTGCACTACTTAAAACTCTCCTTTGGCACCTATATCCTAGCCTATCCTACCTTCCAGCCCACTGTGTGGTGATGGACAAGTGATCCAACCTTCCTAATCCTCATTTTCATTGTAAAAAGGTGATAATCATAAGACATATCTCACAGTGCTGGTTTAAGGATTAAATGAGAGCCATCAATGTAAACACACAAATGCTTGATAAAGGTTAACTTCTAATATTAGTATTTTATGATCCAGAATTACAAACCCCTTTTTCCCCAGCACCCCTCCCCTACACACATACCTCACAGCCCCTGGAGTGGTTTATCTGAACGCAGTGTGATAAGGCCAAAACCTCCTTCATTCCCCTTAGGGATGAATGAACCACTCAGTGAACTTATTTGCATTTTCAATAGTAAACTTTAATATGATCTAATTTTTAAAAAGTAGACTCTGTGGGTAAGGATTTAAGCATTTGGGAGGGAATTTTAGTTGACAGTGTAGAATTAAGAGTTTTCCTTCCATTTTCTGCATATTTAAAATTCTGCCCTGCCTTGATTCTTGGAAGCCACTCCTGGTTGTGTCTCTGCTTTGCTTTCATCTCATGGTTACCCCCTTTCTCTGATTTAATTCTGCAGGGCTCAGTCCTCAGTCCTGTTCTTGTCTCCATCCATGCTAGTGATCTCATCCAGTCACAAAGTTTTCAATTCCATCTGTGCACTGATTATTCCCCAAACTTGACACTATTCATTCAGCTCCTCCTTCTGTCTCTGTGTGAATGTCTAATACACTTCCCAATTCAATGTGTGCCAGAACACCTCAACTTCCCTCCCAGACTTGCCTCATTCCATCTGTCCATTTCAGATAAAAGCAGTTAACAAGAGTTCCTTCCTTCCAACTGTTCAGCCTAGAAATCTTGGAGTTATCTGTGACTCTCCTCTTCACCTTCCCCCTTTTCTCTCCTCGCTTGTTCTTTCTCTGCCCCTACATCCATTATCAACAAACACTACTGATTCTACCATTAAAGCATATCCAGAATCCAATTCATTGCCACTACCTACATCCTAGACCTTGGACCACACCACGTTTCTCACCTGGATGGATAAAAGAGCATCCTAACTGCTCTCCCTGCTTCTATACTTGTCCGTACTGCCTATTTCCATCACAGCAGCCAATTGTCCCTTTCATACCTAAAAGCATGTCACTTTTATGCTTTCTGTTTCACTCAGAGTAAAAGAAAGTGCTTATAATAGCCATGAGACTCTGCAGCATTTCCTGTCCTCACCCAAGACACCTTTTTCCTCTGTCTTCTTGTCACTCTCCCTTCTCCCACACCCTTCTAGCTGACTGGCCCCCTGTTCTTCCCCCACTATCCTAAGCATGGTCCTTTGTCACCCACTTCCCTCTGCCTAGAAAACTTCCCTTAATCACTTGCCAGGTGCTTGTGCTTTTTTTCTTTTTCTAGTTTCTGCTCAAGTGTCATCTCAAGGAGGACATCCCTGAGCATAGATATAAAATGGCATGCACATCCAGAAACACTCTCCATGTCCCTGACCCTGCTTTATTTTCTCTATAGGATTAGGAATGTAAGCTTCACAGGGTTCTTTCTGCATTGCTCTGCCCAGAGCTCCTAGATCAGAGCCTACCTAGCACAAGTTGGCCCACACTAAAAATTTAGGGCATTATTGAATTCAACCTACAGTGACATTCCCTTCTCCAATGGAGGTTCATACTACTCTGTCATTTGCAAATCTGCATTTATAGCCCTGATTTCTCTCCTGAGCCCTGGATACAGGGCCAGAGATCTATATTTCTAGCCCTGGCCTCTCTCCTGAGCTACCTACCATGTACTGTGTAATGATAACCACCATCCTATAAGATTTTCAAAGTTGGAATTTCCATTGTCCCTTGAATCATCTTTTTCAAGTACCCTACTTCATCCAGTTCTGTAGTACTTCCAATTGTTGACTCGCTGTTGGAAAACTTACTCCAAGCCTCAGCTGTCCCCTTCTTTCCATGTTCCTCCCTCTACAGGCCCAGTTCTCTCTGGCCCCTGATTCTCACTAGTTTACCTGATTCCAGCTTTTCCCTTCTCCCAGCACCCCGCCCCCACAACCGAGGTTGAAAGGATCAGCATCCTCAACACCTGATCTTGTCATTTCCAAACTCCCCTGACCCTCTCTGCCATAGCAGCAGGTTTTGACTCTTGTCTTTCACCACCTAAGGGTGCCTCTACTGTGGGGTTGTGTGTACCAGACAGGTGAGATTCTGGATCTCCACTCCTACTTTTCCCAGAGCATCTCTGATTGATTTTGTTGTTTGTGTTTTTTAGAAATAGGCCACTTGAATTTGACAAAAGGCATTCAGTTGCTTTTAAAAAAAAAAGTGAAAACTTTAGACTTACAGATTATGGTACAAAGTTCTATATTGCTATGTTTAATATGAAACCCACTTCCTTTTTAGCCTCATCACCTATTTCTCCCCCACTCCAAAGTATCATTCAGTCTGTGCATTTTCTCTGCTAACAGCAGACTACTGGCCCTTTTCCTGGATAAACCACGTATTTGCCAGCCTCTGAGATTGGTCTCACAATGCTTTTTATGCTTGGGATGCCCTCTCCCCTTTGTATATGTGCAAAGCCACCATGTACCCTTCCAGCCCTCATTAAGATGCTGCATTTATAATTGTCCTTCATAAGTTGTTTGCATAAGCAGAATTAAGCTCACGACCTTATGTTTCCACAGCAATTTTTATAGGCCAGTATTTGGTTTAACTATCATTGATTCATCTCCTGCCCCTCCTTGATCATTAGGCTCTAATTTCCTCTTATCTGACTCCCAGGAGTGCATATTCCAGTGCACATTGTAGGTGCTTAGTGATTATTTGTATTCTTGGTTTTTTAAAAACCCTCACCTGAGGAGGTGTATATTGGTTTGAGAGACACACAGAAAAACATTGATGTAAGAGAGAAACAGATTGGTTGCCACCAGTTCTCACCTCAACTGGGGATTGAACTCACAACTTAATATATGCCCAGACCAGGGATTGAACCCTCAACTTATTGGTGTAAAGGACAATGCTCCAACCAACTGAGCCATGTGGCTAGACCTGTATTCTTGTGTTTTTAATCAGAGGTTGGCCATGATGAGCACTTCCCCCTAACCCCACCCACCCCATTGAGGTGTAGGTCCACCCATTTTTCTTCAAGTGTGGTCTCTCACTACTTACCTCTTAATCACCTAACTATGCTTGTTAAAATTTAGGTACTTACCCTGCCCACACTTACTCAGTGAAACCTCTGGGGTGGAATGTGCATTTTTGACAAATTCCATAGGCCTCAAAACTTGAGAATTATTGCTCTGTTTATTGATGAGGTTAGCTGAGCTTATTAGTTGTTAGTTACTATTCTGGTTGCTGAAGATGCAAAGATGATGACATTGGACCTGTGCCTCCCAGGAGGGTTGTCTCACATGCTGTATGTTTCATCAGCACCAATGATGAGTTAAGCAAGGTGCTAAGTTCTAGAGGGACCCACCTTTCAAATGCATTTCAAATGCTTTCAAATGCATTCTAGCTCTGTGCTCTATAATAACAAATCTGATATGTGGAAGTGGGACCAAGCTTTACAAAGAAGATCCCCAAATTATCTTTGTTCATAGAATGGTCCATGGGGACTAAGTAAGGACAGGATGCTACACAGGTCATAGTTGACAGGTAGAGAGTGCCTGGCATCTCAGCTATTCCTATTCTTTTCCTCCTTATTTTGCCTTTCTGAACCTATAGGCACTCTTAACAACCTAGGATTTTATTTCATGTGAAGGCTATCTGAGTTGATTAGGCCCTGAGTTGATTAGGGAAAGGCCCTGATTAATGGTTGCTTTTGGCAAAGAAGCCTTTGGTCCCTAAATGTTCTCACTCAGTAAAGTTACTACGTCTTGCTAGGATAACTGTTCCAAAAATATATTTTCTCATTTTAATATTAGAGGTGCCATTTCCTTATTTCCAGACCTGAGAAAACTGGCAAGACCTTAGTAATCTGCCATGATGACAGGTTGAAATCTGGCTTTGCTTAGATCTGTTGTCAACTCCAACACAGTTATACCTCTCTCATGAAAACTCCATGTACTAAAGGATTAATTATGTATCAAGATCAAAAGAGTCCCAGTTGCTGCTATCAAGGAGCTTGTAGGCTAGGGGTAACAATAACTGTAAGTAGGGAGAAATCAAAATACAATAAAAATGCAAAAGTAAAGCATTTAGATTATATAGTTTCAGTAACTGCATTATTAAATAATAATAGTCCTTGAATCATTTTTGTATGTGACTTTCTCAAACAGCAAATTGCTGTAACTACAAACCACAAATCTACCTAAAAATGATTGAAAAGAAATCTGTCTAAAAGTGATTTAAAAGAGAGATCTATAAGGGATGTCATTCATCATGTAAAAACCTGAGCAGATTTTCTCTCTGACCATTGAGCCTGATGCTAATAAATACAACAAGAAGACTGGCTTTTAGGAGACATATTTGTAGCTTTATAGTTTTCCTCATTAAAGTTGTTCTCATCATCAAAATAAGATAACCTCTCAAAATAGGTGGAATATTGTCATCATTCCCTGATGACATTCATTTTTTAAAAAGATTTAAAAAATATTTTTAGAGAAAGGGGAAGGGAGAGTCAGAGAGGGAGAGAGGCATCAATATATGATTGTTTCTCACCTGCCTCCAGCTACAGACCTAGCTGGAGACCTGGCTTGCATCCTGGTTATGCACCGTAACTGGGAATCAGACCAGTAACCTTTGGGTTGCAGGCCAGTGCTTTATCCACTGTGCCACCAGCCAGGGCTACACATTCGTTTTTTCATCACCATTTTTTGTGCATGTGCACTGGACATATGTCTCCATTTGTTGGATATACTGTACCATAAAGTTTTAAACATCTTTTCCACTTTAACCTGTTAATAGTATCTACCATTTTCTTCAGTGTGCTAGGGAGACACTAAACTGGGTGCTGTACATAATTATCAAAAATATTCTCACAAGATTGAAGTAGGACATACCAGCACCATTTTACAAATGAGAACATAGAGCCCCAGACCAATTACTTATTGAGGTCACACAGCTAATGTAGGAAAGAAAGGATTTGCAGTAAGTACTGTGGGACCCCAAGCTCTGGGGTTTCTAACCCCACTGAATGCTGCATTTCTTTGAAAGTGGGCAATGAATGGGAAATAGCTCTTCCATATTTCACATCTAAATTATAGAAGCTGAACAGGACTTGAGGGGTAATCTAGATCTGCCTCTTAATTCTACAAAGTGGGAAGCCAGGGGCCAATGTCCTTAGAGAAAATTAAGGCCAGGACTTCCTGCTTCAAAATTTTCAGAGAAAGAGAAGAACCTATACTTAAGTGCCTTTATAGAAATGTCCTTCATTTAATAACCCTATTCGGTAATTTCCTTGAGTAATAAAAAAAGTGTGTTATAACAGTAATGTTTACATGTTTCTTTTGATGCTATTTATAGTTCATTAGCCTTTACTACCTAAGATGTTACCATTTTTAAAAAATCCTCACTCAAGAATATGTTTATTAAAGAGAAACAGTGGTCGCTTCAGCAGCACTATACGAAAATTGGAACAATACAGAGAAGATTAGCATGACCCCTGCACAAGGATGACATGCAAATTCGTGAAGCGTTCCATATTTTTTAATGATAGAGAAGCTCAATGAACTTAGCCAGCTCAAAGAAAACTACAAACAACTCCAGGAAACTACAAAGAACTCCAGGGAAGCTACAAGGAACTTACTGATAACTACACCAGCATTGAAAAGGGCATAGAAACTATCAGTAAGAGCCAGGAGGAAATAAAGAATACAATTTCTGAATTGAAGAATACAGTAGAAGGAATCAACAGCAGGCTAGAGGAAGCAGAGGATCAGATCAGCAAGCTGGAGGACAATGTAGAAAAAGATTCCAAGATAGTGCAAGAGAACAAAAAAGGTTAAACAAGAATGAAGAGGTTTTAAGAGGGCTGCAGGACAACATGAAACACAATAATATCCATATCATAGGGATACCAAAAGGAAAAGAGAAACAAGGAATAGAAATCCTGATCAAGAAATTAATGATAGAAAACTTCCTTAACATGATGAGTGAAAACATTACTTAAGTTTAGGAAACACAGAAGGTCCCAATGAGAATGAATCCAAACAGACCCACTCCAAGACACATTATATTTAAGGGGACTCCGATAAGGTTATCAAATGATTATTCAACAGGAACAATACAAGCCAGAAGGGAATGGCAAAAAATATATTCCAAGTAGTGGGAAACAAGGGCCTGCAACCAAGAATACTCTACTCAGCAAGACTCTCATTCAAAATGGAAGGAGAAATAAGGAGTTTCCCAGACAAAAGAAGACTAAAAGAATATATCTCTACCAAACCAGCATTGCAAGAAATGCTAAAGGGCCTGCTTTTAAAAAAAATGAAGAAACAGAGAAAAATAGAGAGGAACACAGGTATAAAGTGGGAAAATGGCAATAAATAAGTGTCAGTCAATAATAACCTTAAATGTAAATGGATTGAATGCATCAATCAAAAGACATAGGGTAGCTGAGTGGATAAGAAACCATGACCCACATATGTGCTGTCTTCAAGAGACCCACCTCAGAACAAAACATCGACACAGATTGAAAGTGAAGGGATGGAAAAATACATATCAAGAAAATGGACATGAAAAACAGGCTAAAGTAGCAATTCAGACAAAATAGATTTTAAGATGAAGGCCATAAAAAGAGACAAAGAAGGACATTTCATAATACTTAAGGAAACAATCTATCAAGAATATATAACTCTGGTAAACGTATATGCACCCAACATAGGAGCTCCAAACTACATAAGAGAAATCTTGGAGGACTTCAGGAAGAATATAGATAACAAAACACTAATAGTAGGGGATTTTAATACCCCATTATCAACAATGGACAGATCTTCCAAACAAAATAACACCAAGGATATTGGGGCATTGAACAAACACTCTAGAGGAAATCGACCTAACTGATATATACAGAACCTTTCACCCCAATGAAGCAAAATACACATTTTTTTCAAATGCACATGGAACATTCTCTAAGATAGACCACATGGTTCACAAGACAAGCCTCCACAAATACAGGAAAATTGAAATCATACCAAACATTTTCTCAGATCACAATGGATTGAAACTAGAAACCAATCTCAAGGGAAAAAAACAAAAACACTAACTCATGGAGACTGAATAACACACTTTTAAGTAATGAATGGGTTCACAATGAGATCAAAGATGAAATTAAAAAGTTTCTGGAAACAAATGACAATGAATACACAACAGCCCAAAACCTAGGGGACACAGCAAAGGCAGTTTTCAGAGGGAAATTCATAGCAATACAAGCTTACCTAAAAAGGACAGAAGAAGGTTATACAAACAGCCTAACTATCAAGCTGCACAAACTAAAGGAACAACAACAAACAAAGCCCAGAGCAAGTAGAAGGAAGGAAATCATCAAGATCAGAGCAGAATTAAATAACTTAGAGACTCAAACTACAATTCAAAGAATCAATAAGTCCAGGAGCTGGTTCTTTGAAAAATTAAACAAAATTGACAAGTCGTTAACCAGACTCATCAAGAAAAAGAGAGAAAGGACCCAAATAAGCAGAATCAGAAATGACAAAGATGAAATCACAACTGATACTTCAGAAATACAAAGAAATGTAAGAAATTACTACAAACCATTATATGACAAGAAATATAACCTGGGTGAAATGGACAAATTTCTGGAAATGTGTAATCTACCAAAACTGAATCCGGAAGAAGCAGAAAGCCTGAATAGACCAATAACTACTAGTGAAATTGAAGAAGCAATAAAAAATCTCCCAAAGCACAAGAGTCCTGGACCAGCTGGCTACAAAGGTGAATTCTACCAAACATTTAGAGAAGAACTAACTCCTGGGCCCTGGCTGGCAGCACAGTGGATAAGGCGCCAGCCTGCAAACCCAAAGGTCACAGGTTCGATTCCCCAGCCAGGGCACATAACCAGGTTGCAAGCCAGGTCTCCAGTCAGGTCTGTGGCTGGAGGCAGGTGAAACGCAACCATACATTGATGTCTCTCTCCCTCGCTGCCTCTCTCCCTTCCCCTCTTTCTAAAAATAATGAAATTTTAAAAAAATCTTAAAAAAAAAGAACTAACTCCTATCCTTCTCAACCTATTCCAAAAAATTCAAGAAGAGGGAAGACTCCCAAACTCTTTCTCTGAGGCCAATATTATTCTAATCTCAAAACCAGGTCAAGACACAACTAAGAAAGAAAACTATAGGCCAGTATCTCTGATGAACATAGATGCTGAGATTCTCAACAAAATATTGGCCAACCGGATCCAGCATACATTAACAAGATCATACACCATGATCAGGTGGGTTTTATCCCAGGGATGCAAGGATGGTACAGCATTCACAAATCAATAAATGTAATACACCACATCAACAAAATGAAAGACAAAAACCATATGATCATATCAATAGATGCTGAAAAAAACATTTCAAAAAGTACAGCAGCTATTTATGATAAAAACCCTCAGCAAAATGGGAATAGAGGGAGCAAACCTCAACATAATAAAGGCCATGTATGAGAACCCTGAAGCCAACATCATACTCAGTGGGCAAAACCTAAAAGCTTTCCCCCTAAGATCAGGAACAAGACAGAGCTGTCCACTTTCTTCACTTCTGTTAACATCGTTTTGGAAGTTCTAGCCATAGCTATCAGAGAAGAAAAAGGAATCAGAGGTATCCAAATTGAAAAGGAGGAAGTGAAACTGTCATTATTTGCAGATGATATGATAGTGAATATACAAAGCCCAATAGACTGCACCAAAAACCTCCTTGACCTAATAAGCAAATTTAGCAAAATAGCTGGATACAAGGTCAATATTCAGAAATGAAAAGCATTTCTGTATACCAATAATGAAATATCAGAGATAGAAGCGAGAAAACAAATCCTGTTTACCATAGCAAGAAGAAAAATAAAGTACTTAGAAATAAACTTAACTAAGGAGGTAAGACTTGTACTTAGAAAACTACAGAACACTGAAGAAAGAAATTAAGGAAGATAGAAATAAATGCAAGCATATACCATGTTCGTGGATGGAAGAATTAACATCATTAAAATGTCCATACTACCCCAAGCAATCTTTAGGTTCAATGCAATCCCAATTAAACTATCAATGACATCACAGAAATAGAAAAAATACTTCAAAAATTTATATGGAACCAAAAGCACCCAGGAATAGCACCAGCAATCCTGAGAAACAAGAACAAGGTAGGACATGAAACTATACTACAAGGCTACTGTCATCAAAACAGTCTGGTACTGGCATAAGAATAGATACATAGATCAATGGAACAGAATAGAGAGCCCAGAAATAAACCTAGGGCTGTATGGTAAGTTAATATTCGACAAAGGAGGAAGGAATATAAAATGGGGTAAAAACAGTCTCTTCAACAAGTGGTGCTGGGAGAACTGGACAGCAACATGCAAAAAAATAAAACTAGACCACCAACTTACACCATACACCAAAATAAACTCAAGATGAATAAAGGACTTAAACATAAGCAGTGCCACCGTAAAGGTCCTGGAGAAAAATATAAGCAGTAAAATTTTAGATATCCTATACAGAAATGTGTTTACTGATGCTTCTCCAAGGGCAAAGGAAATAAAATAACAAATAAACAAATGGGACTATGTCAAACTGAAAAGTTTCTGTTCAGCTAAAGAAAACACCAGCAAAATTCAAAGTGAACCAACTGTATGGGAAAACATATTTTCCAATGATACCTCAGACAAGGGTGTGATCTCCAAAATATATAAAGAACTTATGAGACTCAACACCAGGGAGACAGACAGCCCAATTAAAAAATGGGCAAAGGACCTGAACAGACAACTCTTTTAGGAAGACATACAAAGGGCCCAGAGGCATATGAAAGAATGCTCAACATCAGTAGCCATCAGAGAGATGCAAATTCAAATCACAAGAAGATACTACTTCAAATCTGTCAGAATGGCCATCATCAACAAATTAACAAACAACAAGTGCTGGTGAGGATGTGGGGAAAAGTGAATCCTGGTGCACTGCTGGTGGAAACATAGGCTGGTGCAGCTACTATGGAAAACAATATGGGGTTTTCTTCAAAAACTAAAAATGGAAGTACCTTTTGATCCAGCCATTCCACTACTAGGACTGTACCCAAAGAACCCTGAAACACCAATTCATGAGAACCTATGTACCCCTTTGTTCATAGCAGCACTATTTACAATGCTGGAAACAGCTTAAGTGCCCATTAGTGGATGATTGGATCAAAATAACTTTGGTACGTTTATACAATGAAATACTACACAGCAGAAAGAAAGAAGGAACTCCTACCATTTGCAACAACATGGTTGGAACTGGAACATATTATGCTCAGTGAAATAAGCTAGTTAGTGAAAGATAAATACTGTATGATCTCACCCATTACAGGATAATAATGAACAAAACAAATAAACAAGCAAAATAGAACCAGATACATGAATACAATGAATAGACCTTCAGTGGGTAGACGGGAAGAGGGAGTGGGGAGGGAGAGGAGGAGGCAAAGAAGGGAGGAGTTTAGTCAAGGAACTAGTATGGAAGAACCATGGACATGGACAACAAGTCGCATTGACTTTGGTGGGGAGTGGGTGGGTGGGGAAGGGGACAGAGGGGAGTAAAAAGGGGATGGATATAATACAACAACAATCAAATTAAAATAAAATAAAAAAAGAGAGAGAGAAACATCAGTGTGGAAGAGAAACATGGGTTGGTTGTCCTCTGTATCAGCCCAGACTAGGGATGAAACCCTCAAGCTAGGTATGTGACCTGACTCAGAATCAAACCCGTAACATTTTGTTGTATGAAATGATTCTTCAAACAACTGAGTCACCCAGCTAGGGCAGTGTTAGCATTTCTGATGATAACATGACTTTAAGTATATTTTATTGATTATGCTATTACCGTTGTCCCAGTTTTTACCCTGTGCTCCCCTCCACCTGGTACCCCTCTTCCATCCAGCAATACCGTGTCCCTTAATTCATGTCCATGGGTCATTTATTTAAGTTCTTTGGCTTCTCCATTTTCTTTACTATTCTTCATAACCCCCTGTCTATTTTATATCAACCAATTATGCTTCTTAATCCCTGTACATTTTCCCCCATTTTCCCCTTTCCCCTCCCTACTGGTAACCCTCCAAATTATCTCCATGTCTATGATTCTGTTTCTGTCCTAGTTATTTGCTTAGTTTGTTTTTGTTTTGTTTTGTTTTTAGATTCAGCTGTTGATAGTTGTGAGTATTTTTGTCATTTTAATGTTCATAGTTGAATCTTCTTGTTCTTAAATAAGTCCCTATAACATTTCATATAAGGCCTTAGTGATGATGGACTCCTTTAACTTTACTTAGTCTGGGAAGCACTTGATCTGCCCTTCCATTCTAAATGATAGCTTTGCTGGATAGAGAGATCTTGGTTATAGGTCCTTGCTTTTCATCACTTTGAATACATCTTGCCAGCCCCTTTTGCCGGCAAAATTTCTTTAGAGATATTTGCTGATAGTCTTTTGGGATCTCTCTTATAGGTTAAGTCTACTTTTCTCTTGCTGCTTTTAAGATCCTCTCCTTATCCTTAACCTTTGGAATTTTAATTATGATGTGTCTTGGTGTGATCCTCTTTGGGTCTGACTTGTTTGGGACTCTGTGCTTCCTGGACCTGTATGTCTATTTCCGTCAGCAAATTAGGGAAGTTTTCTTTTATTGTTTTTTTCAGATAAGTTTTTAATTTCTTCCTCTTTTTCTTCTTTTGGCTTCCCTATGATTTGAATGTTGGCATTTTTGGAGATGTCCCAGACTCATTCTCACCTTGTTTTTTTTGTTGTTGTTGTTGTTCTATTTTTTTTTTTTTTAATTGTTTCTTCAGTCTGTCGTGGTTGACTGTTTACTTCTTCCTTATGTTACAGTTCGTTGATTTGAACACTAGCTTCCTTTCCTTCATTATTGGTTCCCTGTAGATTTTTCTTTTATTTCACTTAGTGTAGCCTTCATTTCTTCCCTTATGCATTTGCCATATTCAGTGAGTTCTCCGAACATCCTTTTCACCAGTGTTTTGAACTCTGCATCTGATAGGTTGGCCATCTCTGTTTCACTTAGTTGTTTTTCTGAAATTTTAATATACAGGGTGAAGGTGATCAATTGGCAACATTTTAGTAATTAAGCAACATGCCACAGAAGTGTTATATTTGAAATAAATTCACTCTTATATGTAAATACATAAACATAGTCATTATTTATTTAATTGTTTTAAAAAAGTCTCCACTTGCTACAATAATAGACTTGATTTGACTTCAGAATCTTGAGCATGCTTTCATTAACTTTTTTTTATTCATGGACATCATCATGTTTTCAATCTTAGTTTTAACAGCCTCTTTATTGGAATGAGGTTGTTTATTAACTTCCCTCTCACAAATGTTGCATACATTATTTTTCACCTGGTGAACTAGGCAGCCAGATTTCCTTTGACCAGAATTCAGGAACATTGACACAGAAATTCTTGCACCTTTTTGGTGTTACGTGCTGGTGCACCATCTTGTTGGAAAGAGAAAACGACGTCCATTTGCGACTTGCTTTATCCATGGTACAACTACTTCTCTCAAAACATCAAGGTGAACATCCTGGATCTTCGTTGATGATCTCCTGGATTCTGTGTACAATATCTAGATTTGTGCCATCCTTGTGTACCATCTGTGTTTTCCTCATCAGGATCAGCATCATACACCTTCTTCATGTTGTGAACTGTACATAAAGGGATGTTATTGAAGTCCGCAATTCCCTGAGCAGTTTTTCCTGCACGCAGTCCAGAAATTATGGTTGCTGTAACATTGTATTCCTTTGACATGACAGTTGCTCTCAGAATTT
>PVIW01004924.1:0-118663 GCA_004026585.1 Noctilio leporinus
AGGGGAGCAGCTTAGACAAGAACCTAGTATAAAGGAACCATGGACATGGACAACAGGTGGGACTGACTTTGGGGGGAATGGGAGGGTGGGGAGGGGGACAGAGGGGAGCAAAAAGGGGATGGATGTAATACAACAACAGTAAAATTTAAAAGAAAAAAAAAAATGTTTCTATTAGTCCTGGCTGGTGGCAGGCATCAGCCTACAAACCCAAAGGTCGCGGGTTCAATTCCCAGCCAGGGCACAGAACCAGGTTGCAAGCCAGGTCTCCAGCCAGGTCCTTAGCTGGAGGCAGGTGAAAGGCAACCATACATTGATGTCTCTCTCCCTCTCTGCCTCCCTCCCTTTCCCTGTTTCTAAAAACAATAAAATCTTTTTTAAAATGTGCCTATAAAAGAGGCACATTTTAAGCCATCTTCATTCACTTGTAGCACCGTGGCTTTGACGCCAAAACAGATAGTGGGGAGTAGTCACCCAAAGATAGCAATTAGTTTAAGTGCAAGGTTGAAAGATATGAAGAGAACTCTCTCTTTGGAGGTTTCAATTCATTTAACCAGCAGCATCTGTGAATCTATGAAAATAAAGGTTTGCTTCTTTAAAGACACTAAATCTAAAAATTGGGAGATGAAGGAAAAATTCAATATGCTACTGACAAACATTTTACTTTTAAAATGGTATCTGAATGGCAGTTAAAAACAAAATAGACACACATAGTGAACAGCATTTCAATAGACTTTATACTCAGTTTACAATAAAACAAAATATCACTTTAAAAAATATTTTCTTTAAAGAATTTTTAAAAAATACATTGTAAACCATGTATTGCTACACACTTAAAAATAAATAATTTAACAAGAGGGAGTTAAAAGATCTTTACAAAATTTATGATAACTCTAAATAATCTCACTTTGGTTAAACTTTCCTAATTTAAAAACTCAGCTTTTATTGTTTGCAGAAATGAATACAATTTAACACGTACATTTATATATGTATATGCAATGGAATTTAAAATCCAATTTTTTAACTAAAACTTTTACAGAATGATTTCCAATCTCAAATGAGAAGTGTATGCATGACGTCCATTTAACACCATGGTTATCTAACATGCAAAATAGAATAATACATTTAAATGATGCCTTAATGACAAATAGAGGGAAATAAAAATATTTAAAAACTTACAAAAAACTTAGTGAAAATGGTACCGCGGACATGTTTAAATGTTGATGAAATAAATTAAACAAATTATTCTCTTAGTTCAACTTAAGATTCATTGTATTTAAAAACTGTTTCCCAGTTGAATATCTAATTTCCTCAACCAAGAAAAAGTCTTTAGAAAAATTCTCTATATTACTCGTAAAGTTATATATAAGTAAACACACATATGAACGTAACAAATACACAGAAATACGCTACAAAATTAAAAATGATACAAATTAATACCTAAGATATATATTAAAATGCCTGACTAAACAATGGATGTTAATAAACATCTGATATTAAAATGAAATGACTAGATCACCAATATTCTGAAATAGGTTCAATGTGTCAACTCTATACAACTAATAATGCCATAAAATTTCCTGAGATTCAGTCCCTACAACCTTAGTAAACTTGACATAGCAAAAAATTGACAGCAAAAGTACACCCAAACAGATTACATATAAAAACAGGAAAGGGGGAAACTGCAAACACAAAGACAAAAACTTAATTAACTTAAAAATCAAGCTCAAACAATGTTCTATAGCTATAGAGTACTGAATAAGAACTTGTAATACTGTATATTCTGGATGTAAATACAAGATGAGTACGTATCCACACATTCTAATATTACAAGGAATTTTTCTAGAAAAATATATAGCATAAGAGTCTACTAGTAACCTAGTCATGAAATTATAAACCATGAACATGGTGTAATGTTCTATTATTCCTATTAAAAGCATAAGATCACATCATCAAAAACAAATACAATGTCTATATAGCTAAAAAGAAATTTAATGTGGATATATTAAAAGATAATGGCAACAAAATAAATTAAGTCTAGAGAGTTGACAAAAACTCTGATTAGTGTGTGGCATGTTAAAAATTTTTTTGTTGACTTTCATTCAGACAACTGCTGATAAATCATAAAACTTATAATATGAGGTTTTCTATTGCTGTGCTTCCCCCACTCAGTCTTCAGAGTGGACTCTTTCTTTCACCTGCAAAGGCCTAACATGCATGAGGTAATTTTTTAGTAACATTCTGGGGGTGTATATAGTTGGAAAACATCTCATCCATCAGCTTGTATGGTTTAAAAATTACAACACAATAAATAAAATTAAAAAACACAACAGGGGAAATTCTAAACCAATCTTTTTTTTCTTTTCAGCAATATATGAATCTAAGAAACAATGTCTAAAACTGGTCAAATAGGAACAATGAGATAAGTATGCTTTTCATGAGTTCACAGTTTGAGGACTACTAAAGATGTCAGCACAAAGAGATTACATTCTTACAGTAACTTAGTTTCAAATAAAGATAGAGTTATAAACCAGACTTCAGATTTTATGAGAAGATGAAAGGGACTATTGTTCCTATTTTTAAGGATTTCATTTAATTATTTTCAGGGAGAGGGGAAGGGAGGGAGAAAGAGAGGGAGAGAAACATCAAAGTGCAAGAGATGTATCAATCAGTTGTCTCTCACATGCCCCAGCTGGGGACCTGGCCTGCAACCCCGGCATGTGCCCTGACCAAAACTGAACCAGCGACCTTGCGCTTTGTGGAAGGTCGCCCAACACACAGAGGTCTATCAGTCAGGGCTGAATGTTTATTCTTGAAAATTTATACATGTCTTAGTTGTCAACTGTATCCCAAATGATTGTTCTATTTACACAATTACATTTTTCAAAGTTCAGAAAGGTGAATATTTAACTTGAAACTAAAGAAATGTTTTAGAAATTATTTTATAATTAGCACCGTACACAAACCTGAAATTCTCGAAGAAGAGTTGATATGTTGGCTTCATTTGCCAAATTTGTTAAAATTTCGAGCTATAGTAGAAAAAAGAGAGAAAGTAAACATTAAAAAAAAAGATTAATTTAATAAGAGCTAGGCATTTAATATAAAGGTAATTTCTGTTTTTTAAAAATGTCAGTTACCAATGTTGTGAGGCATTATACCCTTCAGGTGAACATTATCTTCCCATATCTCCAGGTAGAGAAGACAGAGAGTGCTTAAAAGGTAAATACAGTGGACCTCCGTATTGGTCTGTAGTTTGTTCCAGAACTCAAGTGTCGAAACCAGTAAGTACTGAACGATGAAGCATTTTCTCTTGCAGGGCAGCATTGGGACCCATAGAAGTTCTACCAAGTTCAAGTCCCCAGCAAGCACTAGGGGCTGAAACATTTTTTCTTGTCAAAATGTGGCAAGTACAGGGACTGGTGAGCTCTGAAGCTGCCTAGTCCCAAGATATGACTGTACTAAAAAGAGAATCCTATGGCTTCCCTAAATGTTCGTCCTAACTTTATAATTAATTAATTAATTAATTACCTAATTAATCTAAACAGTTTAAGGTAGTTTTTTTTCTTTTATTAACAAAGTTAGAAAAAAAAGTGCCTTCTCTCCATATAATCTCTCTCTTTTCCAGATACCAATTAATTATCTTAATGTGTTCCTAAATTCTTAAGACATGTTAATTCTTCTGGATTTATAGTTACAAGAAATATATAATCAAAAGCCCATTTCCAATAGGTTTACTAAAACACTGTTTTTACTCATGAAAAATAATTAATTTGAAGAAAAGCATAAAAGAGTAAAAAAGGAACAGAAGAAATGGGATAAACAGAAAACATACGAGATATAAACACATTCATAACAATAATTATATTAAAAAGTAATTGTCTAAACATTACAATTAAAATGCATAGACTAGCAGTTCTTTATATATTCTGAGTATTAGTAATTTTTCAGATACATGTAGTGGTATATTTTCTCCCAAATTATGACAAGATTTTTCATTTTATTTTGATCCAAGATTAAAATTTTCTGTGAACTTTTAAAAACAATCTCAAATTATAGAAAAGGTAAAAAGAACTACTTTTGATCTGAACCATTTGAGACCAGAGTTGCCAAACTGATACAACCTCATCCCCAAATACTACTATGAATATTTCCTACAAACAAGGACATTATCCTACACGTGAAAATACAACCAATAAAATCAAGAAATTCACACTGATATATCACATCTATGCAACTGTCACTGTCCATTTAAGTTTCACCAATTACCTTAAAAAAGTATAATAAAAAGATCCAGTTCAATATTACACACTGCATTTAGCTGTCCCGTTAGTCTCCTTCAGTCTAAGTTTCTTAGTCTTTCTTTTCACTTTCACCATTTGACTATTTTGGTAATAACAAACCAATTATTTTATAAATTATCCCTCAATTTGGCTGTATCTTAGAATTCTTATGGTTAAATTAAACCCAGTTTCCATGTGAGTAGCCAATCATTCCCATATTTATATCCACTCTTTTCCCATTGTTTAATGGTTCCTCTATTTATTATGTATTTTACGTTTTTATGCAAGGATCTATTTCCAGGTGTTCATTCTATTCCACTTATTTTGTCTTTTTTAAGGGGTTTACTTCTAATTAAAAAAATTTTTAAATGCCAAAATATATACATATTCAGGGTAGAAAAATAAAAAAACACACACATACAAAAAAAGGAAAAGGTCATCTGAAACACCATCTCTAAATACATCATCTCTAATCTGTTAAGATTTTGTTGTATATTCTTTTAGACTGTATGTATGTGTACACTTTTTGATTGATGATTATTTTAAAAATACTTAATTATATTTTTCTCTTACCCCTGCCCCTAAAGCACCACACAGTTGTCCATGTCCACAAGTCCTTTTTCCTTTATGCTTAATCCCTCCACTCCCTACGCTCTCCCACAACGTAGTTGTCAACCTACTCTCTGTCTATGAATCTATTTCTATTTTCCTTGTTAGTTTAGTTTGTTCATTACATTCCACATGAGTGAAATCATATGGTATTTGTCTTTCTCCTGACTGGCTTATTTTACTTAGCTTCTCCAGGTCCATCCATACTGTCACAAAGGGTAAAATTTTCATATTTTTTATGGCCAAGTAGTATTCTACTATGTAAATGTCTCAGAGTCATTTTATCTACTGATGGGCAGTTGGACTGCTGCCATATCTTGGCAATAAAAAACAATGCTGCAATTAATATAGGGGTGCTTATGTTATTTAGGATTAATGTTTTGTGTTCCTTGCGATACATTCCCAGAAGTGGGATGGCTGGATCAAAAGGCAGATCTCTTTTTAATTTTTTAAGGTCTCTCCATACTTCTTTGCACAGTAACTGTACCAATCTACATTCCCACCAACAGTGCGAAAGTGTTTCCCTTTCTCTACATCTTCACCAGCACCTGGTGATTGTTGATTTCCTGATGACAGCCATTTTGACAGGTATGAGGTCATTGTAATTTTAATTTGTATTTCTCTGATGATTAGTGATGTTGAGCATCTTTTCATATTGGACATCTGTATGTCTTCCTTGGAGAAGTGTCTATTCAGCTTCTTTGTTCATTGTTTAATTGGGTTGTTTTCTTGGTGTTGAGTTTTATAAGTTCTTTATACACTGAATATTAACCCCTTATCAGATGTTATCAGCAAATAAGTTCTATCATTCTGAGGGCTGTCCTTTTATTTTGTTCATGTTTTCCTTTGCTGTGCAAAACTTTTTATTTTGATACAGTCCCATCTGTTCGTTTTATCTTTTCTGTCCCTTGCCTGGGGAGATATATCCATTAAGATATTGCTATGAGCCATGTCCAAGAATTTGCTGCCCATAAAAATCTATGATATTTATTATTTGGGGTCTAGCATTTACCTCTTTAATCCATTTTGAATTTATTATTGTGTGTGGTATAAAAAGGGGGTCTGGTTTCATTTTTCTGTGCATCCATCCAATTTTCTCAATACCATTTATTAAATGAGCTATCTTTAGCTCATAATGTATGCTTGTACCCTCTGTTGAATACTAATTGACTACAAAGGTGTGGATTTATTTCTGAGTTCTCTATTCTGTTCCATTAATCTATGTATCTTTCTATGCCAGTACCATGCTGTTTTAATAACTATGGTCTTATGGTATAGTTTGATATTAGATAGCATGATTCCTCCAACTCTATTCTTTTATCTCAGGATTGCTGTTGCTATGCAGGGCCTTTAGTGATTCCATATAAATTTTTGAAATATTTGTTCCAGTTCTTGCCAAGCCCTTCTTGCCTGCAAAGTACCTTTGGAGAAATCAGCTGATAGTGTTAGGGGAATTCCACTGTAAGTAATTCTCTGCTTTTGTCTTGTTGCTTTTAAGATTCTCCCTTTATCTCCCTTCTTTGGCATTTTAATTATGATGTGTCTCTTTGGGATATATTTGTTTGGGACTATCTATACTTTCTAGACATGCATGTCTATTTCCTTTGCCAAAATAGGAAATTTTTCTTTCATTATTTTTACAAATAAGTCTTCAATTTCTTGTTTTTTCTTTTCTCCTTCAGGCATTCCTAAGATTTGGATGTTGGTACTTTCGGAGATATCCCAGTCTTCTTCTACTATCCTCATTTTTTGAGTTCTTGTTTCTTTCTGTTCTGGCTGGATGTTTATGTCTTCCTTATGTTCTAAATTATTGATTTGAGTCCTAGCTTCCTTCCCTTATCTGTTTCCTGTGGATTTTTCTTCATGGCACTTAAACTTTCATTTTTTTCCTCTATGTTGCTGCCATACTCAATGAGTTCTCTGAACATCCTGATATCAGTGTTTTAAACTATGTACTTGATAAGTTGGCTGTTTCATTTAGTTCTTTTTCTGGGGGTTTGTTCTGTTCTTTCATTTGGGCCATATTTCTTTGCCTTCTCAATTTGGCAGCCTCCCTGTGTTCGTTTTTTTGTGTATGATGTACAGGTGATTTGACTCCCTGTCTTAGTGCATCTGTTACTTGTATGGGCCAGAGCTTTGTGTATTTAATAGATCAGGGAAACCTGTTTAACTGCTTTGTGGCTCTGTGTGGGGAGGGCTCAGAGAGGGGACAATGCTGCTGCCTGGCTTCTGGAGATTTGCCTGGTACTTGCCCCATTTCCAGTCATTTCACCCTCTTCCCATATGCGACTGGCTCCCTTTCAGCTGTTACCCTGGTGGTAAATGCCAGAGTGGTTTTGCACATTCTAATTCCATGCAGGCAGGGCATTTAAATGGATTCTCCTGAGAAACTGGCAGTTTATTCCTCTTCCCCATTCCCTCTAATCCCACTTTGTTCCCACTTTGCTGACAGTACTTATAAATGGGTGCTAGATTTTACCAAATGCTTTTTTTTTCATCTATTGGCATGATCATGTGATTTTTATCCTTCATTTTGTTTATGCGATGATTCACATTTATCAATTCCTGAAAGCTGAATCAACCTTGCATTTCCAGAATAAATCCCACTTGATCATAGTGTATAACCTTTTTGATATGTTACTTACTGTATTTAGTTTGCTAATACTTTGCTGAGGATTTCAGCATCAATATCCACCAGGGATACTGGCCTATAATTTTCTTTCTTTGTAGTACCTTTATCTGGTTTTGGAATTAGGATAATGCTGGCCTACTAAGATGAGTTTGGGAGCTTTCTCTCCACTTGAATTTTTGGGTGTAGTTTCAAAAGGATAGGTGTTAGCTCTTTTCAGAATGTTTGGTAAAACTCACCTGTGAAGCTTTTGTTTGTTGAAAGTTGCTTTTTGTTTGTTTACTTTTTTAATTACAGCTTCAATTTCACTAGGTGTAATCTGCCTATTGAGAATTTATGATTCTTCCTGATTTTTTTGAACATTGTATTTTTTAGGAATTTAGGAGTTTGTTGGCATATACCAGGTGTGTGCAATCAATTGGCAATAACGTTGCATCTCATTTCACATGCTTCTTACTAATTTTGAAAAATGGTGTTTCAAAGGTTATGATTTAACATCATTGTTTCAGATATAAAATATTAAATTCTGAGAGCAACCATCATGTCGAAGGAATATGATGTTAGAGCAACCATAATTTCAGGACTGTGTACAGGGCAAACTGCTAAGGAAATTCTGGACTTCAATAACATCCCTTTATGTACCGATGACACTGTTAAGAAGGTGTATGATGGTGATCCTGATGTCACCACACCAACAAGAAAAATACATAAGGTACACAAGGATTTCACAAGTCCAAATACTGTACACAGAATCCAGGAGAACAAATTGCAAATGGACGTCATTTACTCTTCCAACAGGATGGTGCACCAGCACATAATGCCATAAAGGTGCAAGAATTTCTTAGTGTCAATGTTCCTCAATTCTGGTCAAAGGAAATCTGGCCGCCTTGTTCACCAGATGTAAATCCTTTAGTCTAATATGTATGCAGCATTTGTGAGAGAGGTTAATAAACAACCTCATTGCAATTAAGAGGCTGTTAAAGCTAAGACTGAAAACATTATGATGTCCATGGATAAAGAAAAGTTAATGAAAGTGTGCTCAAGATTCCCAAGTTGAATTGAGTCTATTACTGCAGCAAATGGAGACTTTTTGAACAACTAAAAAAATAATGACTATGTTTATGTATTTACATATAAAAACAAATTTATTTCAAAAGGTAACACTTGTGGTATGTTATTTTACTAAAATTTTGCCAATTGATCGTGTACACCATTTAGTTGTTTGTAATTATTTTCTTAAAATCCTTTGTATTTCTTTGGTGTCAGTTGTTACTGTTCCTCTTCATTTCTGATTTACATGGGTTCCCTTTCTTTTTCTTGATGAGTGTGGTTAAAGGTCTGTCAGTCTTGTTTATCCTTTCAAAGAACCACATCTTACATTTATTTATCTTTTTTATCCCTTTTTTCTTAGACTCTATATTGTTTATATCTGCTCTGATCTTTATTATTTCCTTCCTTCAACTCACTTTGGGCTTTGATTTTTATTCTTATTCAGGTTTTTTTAAAATATAAAGATAGTTTATTTGTGCTTACTCTTGTTTATTGAAATAGGCCTGTAATACTATTAATTCCCCTCTTAACCCATGTTCCCTAGAATTTGGATTATTTATTTTCATTTGTTGCAAGGTATCTTTTGATTTCTTCTTTGATCTCATTGTTGACCCATTGGTTAATGATATGTAATTTAGTTTCCATATTTTTGTGTGTTTCTCAGTGTTCTTTTTGATTGATTTTGTTTCATAGAATTGTGATCAGAGAAGATGCTTGATATGATTTAAATCTTCTTAAATTTACTTGGACTTGTTCTGTGTTCTAACATGTGGCTATCCTAGAAAATGTTCCATGTGCACTTAAAAATTAAGCATACTCTGGTGTTTTGGTTTGAAATGCTTGGAAGATTATCAATTAAATTCATTTGACCTAGTGTATCATTTAAGGCCATTTTCTCCTTGTTGATTTTCTGTTCATTAGATCTATCCACTGAAGTCAATGGGTGTTAAAATCCCCGACTATGACTCAATTTCTGTTCATCTCTTCCTTTATGTCCATAAGATTTGCTTTACATATGTAGGTGCTCCTATGTTAGGTACAAAAATGTTTACTAAGGATATTTCCTCTTGC
This sequence comes from Noctilio leporinus, assembly GCA_004026585.1. Taxonomy (NCBI): domain Eukaryota; kingdom Metazoa; phylum Chordata; class Mammalia; order Chiroptera; family Noctilionidae; genus Noctilio; species Noctilio leporinus. The sequence goes on from PVIW01004924.1 coordinate 9,637, forward strand.
AGAATTATCCCCTTTATCATTATGTAGTATCCTTCTTTGTCTCTTCCTGTAGCTTTGGTTTTAATGTCTATTTTTGTCAGATATGTGTCACACTCCATCTTTTTTTTCCTATTTGAGTGAATATCTTTTTCCATCTCATTACTTTTAGTCCATGTGTATCTTTCAATCTGAGGCAGGGCACTTGGAGGCAGCATATATATGGGTCCTGTTTTCTTATCCATTCAGCTACCCTATGTCTTTTGTTGGAACATTTAAGCTATTTATACTTAAGCTGATTATTGATAAATACATATTTAGTAGACTAGTTCCCTCTGTTTTTTCCCTTTATCTTTCTCATTGTCTTCCTCTTAAAATAAGGCCTTTAACATTTGTTACAGCACTGGGTTGATGTTAACAAACTCCTTTATCTTTTCCTTATCTGGAAAGCCCATATTTCTCCTTCAATTTTAAATGATAGCCTTGCTGGATCAAGTAGCTTTGGTTGTAGGCCCTTGCTTTCACCACCCTGAATATTTCATGCCACTCCCTCTGGCCTGAAATGTTTTTGCTGAGGAATCAGATGACAGTCTAATTGGTGTTCCCTTTTAGGTAAGTACCTCCTTTTCTCTTGCAGCTTTTAGGATTTTCTTGTTTTTAAGCCTTGTTATTTTATTAATTATGGTGTGTCTTAGTGTAGTCCTCTTTCAATCCAACTTGTTTTAGACTCCCTGAGCTTCCTGGACTTGTGTGTCTTTTTCCTTCGTCAGGATTATGGAAATTTACAGTCATATTTCTTAATGTAGGTTCTTGATCCCTTGCTCACTCTCTTGTCCATCTGGTATTCCATTGATGTGGATGTTGTTACACTTTATGTTTTCCAAAATGTTTCTTAAGCTCTCCTCAATTTTTGTAATTCCTTTTTCTTTTTGCTGCTCTGCCTGGGTGTTTTTTTCTACCTTGTCTTACAATCATTGATTCAATCCTCAGGTTCAGCTAACTGACAATTTATTCCTTCCAGTGCATTATTTATTTTAGATATTTTATTCTTTATTTCTTACTGGTTTTTTTTAATGCTTTCTATATCATTTTTTCCCCATGCTGTTGAGTATCCTCATAACATTACTTTATTTGATGAATTGCTTGCCTCCATTTCATCAAGTTCTTCCTCTGGAGAATTCTCTTGTTCTTTAATTTGAAGTCCATTTCTTTGTCTTCCCATTTTAGTTGCTTCTTTGTATTTGTTTCTATGTATTAGGTAGATCTGCAAAGACTGGTGTAGACCTTTTTCAGATGTTCCTTATGACTGGCCCTGGTCAACCTGTTGGGAGCTATACGCAGTGATCTGCAGTGTGTGGCTCCCTCTGCTGGGCCTGTTTGTGTGAGAAAGAAACAGGCTATGTACCTAGGCCAACTTTGATCAATACCAAATCTTGAGGAAGGTCAGCTAAAAAGTTAAGAGTTTCCAGAAACCCACATTAGTTGTTAAACTAATCACTGATATTGCCTGAAGCTATACTTAGCAGACTGGCTTAAGCTCCAGAGCATGGGGCAAGCAGGATTCCTGCCTATGGGGCTATGGCTTTCCATCAGGCTGATGCCACTTGGAGGGGAGTGCTCTGCCTGAGAAAGAGGCCTCTGAAGTATGGGAAATGACTCAGCACAGGGATCCTGGCAGCTTTTCTTCAGTTCTCTCCCCTAAGCCACCAACCCCAGACTCCCCTCAAGCATCTCTAGTCCACTCTGCCCTCCCTCTGTCAGAGCTCAGGGTAAGTGGTTGCAAATAAAATTTTTTTGTGTTGGCCCTTTAAGGGACTCTCTGTTCTCTAGCCTTCCCTCTCTTGCAGACAGAAACCCCACTGTTTTTCATAGCTGGATGTTATAGATTGCTTTCAAAGCTCTGGTGCTATTGGTTGGTGAGCCCAACCTGGGGTTTGTATCCCACACTTCTAAGAGGAACTCCCTGGCTACTGAAATATCCCTCTGGTACTTAAGCTATCACCTGCGGGAACCCGACCAGCCCTCTCGCACCTCATCTGCACTCCCTACCAGTCACATTGTGAGGTAGTTTCTTCTGTCTGTCTCTCCACTAATGTCTAGTTGTTTATTCAGGATGGTTTCTCCACAATTTAGTTCTTATTCAAGATTACTTCTGGGGGGAGGTTTCTGTAGCTCCCACTTATTCCTTCCTCCATCTTGGGTCCATCTTATTTTTCTGTCTTAATTATCACATTGCTTTAATCATTATCGCACTATAGCCAATCTATACTCTATAGTATAGTTATCATTCCCTGAACACAACACTCTCATAATCCCTTGTGTCAGCATAAACTGCACCAATCTGCTATTCCCAACTCTATAATTTCCAAACCAACAACCAACAACAAAAAAATTCTCAAAAATACATATTCCTTTAAAATTCACTCAAACATCACCTTTTTTCGCAAGATCTTTGCTAGGTTTCCCAGAGAATTAACCCCACTTTTGTGGTTTTCACAACATTCAATTCACATCTCTATAATATCACTTAAAATACATACTGTTAATTTATCTATATACACATCTGTCTCCTTCAGTATACTGTGAGTTATTCATGGTATGGGTAGCAAGATTTCACTTTGCATTGGGTTGGCCAAAAAATCTGTTTAGTTTTCTTCTATAAAATAAGACATATTTTTCATTTTCACCAATAACTTTATTGATTTGCATATTTTGAGTATTTTGTCTATCTCCCAGCTGGTGTAACATTGACTGCTCTCAATTAATGTCTTGATTTGATCATTATCAACTTCAACTGATCTGCCTACTGTGAAGCATGGTCCAGTGAGAAATCTCCAGCAAGTAACTTCATAAATCATGGTTGACAGGTTTGATCAGTCACAGTACCTTCCCTATATACTGCATAAATCTTTTTTCCTGTTTCAGTTGCATTTTTACCTTTCTTTAAATAATAAAGCATAATAAGAGGACTGTCCTGAAAGTATTGAGCCAATGTCAACATAATTAAAAGTTTGCTTAGCCAATACTTTTAGGACAGACCTCTTACACTGAAAATGTTTCTTCCATGTTTAATATTAAAATGGCTACACAAATTTTACAATTTTGACTTTTTTTTAAGTGCACACTGATATGACAGCTTCACAATACAATCTAACAAAATTATTTTGAATGACGTTAAAGACAACTAAGTACTACTAGAGCCATCTTAAGGGAAAAAAAAAACAAGTAAACTTTTTGGTAGACCCAGTATTACTAAACTGTATCATAGTAAATAGTATATAATAATGTTAGAAACTATAAAATGTATCCATGTTTTTTTAAAGCAAATCTCCATTTTATAGATGGTAGAAGCTATAGCAGCATCTTCATAGAAAACGTATGTTCTGGTATATGCTTACCTTCAGTGTTTTGATCATAGTTGGATCAGTAGATCTAACATAGAAACTCTTTAGATAAGGTTCAAACATACCCTAGATAACAAAAATAAATATAAAAACACATTTAATGATACTAAAGCATTCATTTTGCTCTTGAATTATATATTCTCAATATACGTACCTTTCTTTGAATTGACATGGTTGCTATATTCTGTAGGACAATATACTGCACCTCCCTGGAAAATAAAGGATAACTTTCACTGGGTATACTTTCCAATGAAATATCTTTAAGTAAACAGTACATTAAAAAATAAAAAAAAGATTTAGTGATAGTTTGACACTGAATAGAACATTTAAATATAATGCTGACAAGTTTTTAGTAAATTTTAGATATTTATGCCTATCTTAAAGTACATTTCCCTATAAACTATTAATAAATTAAATGTTTTATCATGAATAAGAGTGAAAACCAATTTTATAACACTGTATTCCTGCGATATAAAGCCAATTCTGTAGCTGCTGTGAACCCATGCAAGGGAGGTGTTCTCAGCACTGATGAAACAAACATGCCTATAGAGTTCATATAAACTCTTGATTGGTAGGCTGATTAAGTCACTCAACTCCCCGGAATGAAAGATAGATTAAAAAACAGTATGTTATATTTACAACCAAATATCTAAGAAATTAAGATAGAACTGAATCTGGTATAAAGCTTCTTGTGAAAGATGCATTTCTGGTGTTTTTGATAACCTTTTAACTAGCTCTAGGAAACAAATATTATTGAACTGATAAAAGGGAAAGGAATGACTATGTGTAAAAAAGAGGAAACAGCAGAAACTCAAAGGAAATAATATCTTACTAAAGAAGGGGTGGGGGGTTGGGACAGAGGGGAGTAAAAAGGGGATGGATGTAATACAACAACAATAAAATTAAAAAAAAAAAAAAAAAAAAAAAAAAAAAAAAAAAAAAAAAAAAAAAAAAAAAAAAAAAAAAAAAAAAAAAAAAAAAAAAAAAAAAAAAAAGAATGGCAAAAGCCAGTCTAAGGCTAAACTTGCGGCACTACGGTCCAGGTAAGGACAAAAACACTGCCCCAACACTTGGTAAAACACCCAATGAAAAAAAATTCAATTTAAAATCACTAATTATTGCAAAATATCCAGGGTAAGCTAAATAGCTAAAACAATGGTGTTGTTATACACACACAAAAAGAACAAAGGACAGAAAAACTGATCTTAGACTTTGAAAGTACATGCATGGAAACTCAATAAAAGTTTTCTAAATTATTAACCTTGACTGCTGAATTACTGTTAAGTAAAATGAAAAGGAAAGGTATTCTTGCTACCTATCTATCTATCAGCCACAGGAAACAAAAGAAGTAATGGCAACAGATAATAACTAAATTGGTGATCACACTTAAAGGTATTATAAATGTACAATATATTATACACCTGAAACTTACATAACATTGTATGCCAACTATACTAAAATAAAATACATAAATAAAAACTCAACAAAAGATAAACAGAGCAAATGACAATAATTAGATAATGAAAGTTTACAGGAAGCAGCAATTCTTTCATAAACTACATCATTCAGCATATGTATTGCTTTATATAAAATCAAATATAATTACACTGAGTAAGTCAATCTGATAATACATTAGTATAGTTTTTCAGTGATTCTAGATTTACTAGAATTCCCAAACATTATTATTGACACAGACAGAAATATCAAACACAAATACTGGGCTTCTGGTAACAGCATGTACTATATGCCAAAAGATGTTTTTAATTTCTTTAGGCTGTTTGGGTTTAGGGTTTAAAACCCTCAATATTTATCATAAACTTTGAGATAAATTATATAAAATCTTTTATGATGGCCCACTTTAGTATTAAAACTTATTGATAAAATATAATCAGAACTACATATGAAATACCTAAAAGATACACTATATTTATTCTAACATTCCTTTTGGATGAATTCAAAAGAAAACACATAAAGCCACCACATCCTACCTATTGCTACGAAGTAAACGCACTAGTGATTTAGAAATGATGCCAGCCTCAGATTTTGGTGCTATGTGCCAATAGAGCTGAGCAACTGCCATAACCACCTGAAAGATAAAGCATGAAAACAATTAGAACCATGAACAATGGAACATCCAACAGCTTCAAAGAACATTCTTACATATTATTTCCTTCAGCTCTGACAAAGTTCTTTTATTTTTTTTTTAAAGATTTTACTTATTATTTTTAGAGAGGGGGGAAGGGAGAGAGGCAGAGAGGGAGAGAGACATCAATTTTTGCTTGCCTTTTACCTGCCTCCAGCTATGGACCTGGCTGGAGACCTGGCTTGCAACCTGGTTCTGTGCCCTGGCTGGGAATCGAACCAGCAACCTTTGGGTTCGCAGGCTGATGCTTTATCCACTGTGCCACCAGCCAGGGCCAAAATTCTTATGAAATAAGATAAATATGGTTGTTACCCCTTGTAGCAGGAGATTAGTGTCTCCACTCCCCACAATTCACATCTATCCCTCAAATGTGACCTTATTTGGAAATAAGCTCTTTGCAGATATTATACAATATTAATGTAATGATGAGCACAAGATTATACTGCATTAGGTTAGGTCCTAAATTCAATGAAAGTGTCCTTATAAGAGACAGAATAAGGACACACAGAGATACAGAGAAGAAGACAATCTGAAAATGGAAGCAGACAGGAGTGATAAGCCATTTAAGGAATGCCGAAAATTGCTGGCAACACCTAAGCTTAGCCAAAGGCAGTTTATTTCCCCAGAGCATCTAGAAGGCACCATCTCCATTGATACCTAGACTTTGACTTCTATCTCTTAAAATGTGAGAGAATAAATTTCTGTTATTTTAATCCACCCAATTTGTGGTAATTTGTTTATGGCAGCTTCACAAAAGAAAACTAATACATCCTCAAAAAAGAATATAGGTGTTAAATGAACAACCCAAGATCTGACAGCCAAACACAGCAAAGCTTGACAAGATACTCTAAATCCCAGTCTTGTAGGCATTGCTGCTGCTGTTCTGACTGGGAATTTTTAAAAGACTTATAAACATGCCTTTCCAAATGAGGCCAGACACTTAGGAATAACAGTAATAAACAGACTGAAATATCTTTTTAAACCAGTACATTTAAGTTATAATTAAAATAATTGCTCTTAAATAGCAACATTTTAAATGATCTTGGTTTTTAAAACATAGAACATTACAAATAGCTTTTGGTCCAAACTCATTATAAGGCTGATCAGAATAAAATATGAGAACTTTGTATTCCCTATGTGCCTATACCCTACATGTTGGTACACTTAGATCCATAGATCAAGTCCCAGCTTCCCATTTCCTGAAAGTATCCACTTTAACATGTAACCATTGCAGAAACAAAGCTCTAGAAGTTACATCAACCTGTATTTGGCTCAGAAGATATGTTAATTGTACTGTACTTCTCAGCTGATTTATAGAGTTGTACGAAAGGTATGACAAGAGTCTCACATATGCATAAAGAGTATATAACACCCAAGGGTACTTGAAGTAAAAAGTGTTTCTTCTAAAACTAATAAATGTTTTTTAAAAATACAAGTTACAGGATCTTACATTTATAGTTGTTTGGCATTTTTGTTGTTGTTGTTGTTGTTGTTGTTTTAAATAAGACTGACAGCTTTCAGACATGGGAATTTGAGGAGTTTAAGGATATCTTATTTCTTCACGTGACTGACAAATACACTTTAATTACAGAACAAACTCTCCTGAATTTAAAATCATATAAAAAAATCTCAATTAATGATTGACTTAATTTACAAGTCACTGATAGTAACTTTTAAAGATGTTACAGCATACAGCTCTAAATTTCCTGAAACACATTCTTAAAGTCTATTGTGAATGTTGAGAATAAGGCTAAAAAAAAACCAAAAATCTATTCACAATCCTTTGAAAGTCAGCATATACATGTGTGTGCACGTATGTGTGTATATGTATGTATATCTATATATCTACAATATATTTAGCATTAAATAAGGATACCAAAACATATTGGAACAAAAAGTAAGCTACCTCTACTTGGTACACAATCAAATATGCAGGGAACCAAAACATAACTGGGACAAAAAACACAAACCACCTATATCTGTTTTACCATTCAAGAACATTTCTAGTCAGTATTTGTACTACTAAATCAACTTCTAAGACAAAGCTAAATTAATACTAAGTCACACAAAGAGTTTTAGGTGGCACGTAACAGTTTCTTAGCTACTATCTGGCCAAGTGAGGGCACATTAAAATATAAGCATCTTTTCAACATTAGCGGTAAAATAACACTTGTGTTATTACTGTGCATAGTTACTTAATATTTACTCATTATTCAGAAACTAAATTACCAAGTATAAGGTAAAAACTTCTGCTAACTTCTAACAAATATATACAAAGCACTTGGCTCGAAATTCTCAAGCATCAGAAAATAGTAATTCAAGTGAAATTCCTCATTTTCAAAGTTTTTCTAATTGAAGAAAATAATTCATTAAGAATATTTTAAATTAAAAACATTCGTAAAATATTTAACTTTAACCCACTGAGCCTTTAGTTATAACTTCCAGTTAATAAGGGATTCAGGTTATAAAAGAAAAAATTACATGGCCCTGGCTGGTGGCTCAGTGGATAAGGAGCCAGCCTGCAAACCCAAAGGTTGCTGGTTCAATTCCCAGCCAGGGCACATAACCAGGTTGCAAGCCAGGTCTCCAGCCAGATAAGTAGCTGGAGGCAGGTGAAAGGCAACCATACATTGATGTCTCTCTCCCTCTCTGCCTCTCTCCCTTCCCCCTCTCTAAAAATAATAAATAAAAACTTAAAAAAAAAAGAAAAAGAAAAAAGAAAAGATTACAGAGCACTCTCTAAAGGAATTAACCAGATAAACAGAGCATTTTGCAAGACTTAAGAGGTTTGACAGAGATAACCGGCAGATGATTTGAAGAAGATACTGGTTTAGATGAACCACACTTATAAAGATAATTTAAGATAAATTGGTATTAAATGAGATGAAATGTTATTGAAATAGGTGGAGAGAACTGACTAGAAAATAAACAGGTTAAAATACTACATTTAGTATGATTTCTATTTATTTTGGTTTACACACACGTACATACACACACACACACACACACACACACACAGGAATATATATTTATACAGAAAAAAAGATCTGGAAAAAAATTCATTAAGATACTGTAATAGTGATTTCTGTATGATAAAATGGTTCAAATTTTTTTAGCTTTGCTAGTCTGCATTTTCTAGTATTCCATTGTGTACATATATTTTTAAAATAAGGAGCTCTTTGAAATAAAAAGTTTAAAACAAAATGTTATGGCCCAAATAAAGATAATTTTTAATAGCTATTGCTACCAATTAAAATTTACTACGTATGAGCATTACAATAGATGCTTTTATCAGGTATATACAAATATTATGGACTAATGCCAGATTAAATACTCACAACTACAAACTAACAACAGAGATATATGTATAGTCTTCCTATCAGCTCAAAACATCTTGATCTCACATCTTAGGAAAAAATGAATAGACAAAAAATGTGAATTAGCCCAGTAGGAATACAACTACCAAACCAAGTAATCTCATAAAAACCTAATTTTTTAAATATAAATAAACGATCAACTAGCATACCCAAATATGAAGACATATTTACTGAACTTACATATGAGGTCTGTCCGGAAAGTATCAGCTTCCCAAACTGTTTTAATTATATTGACATTGGATCGATACTTTCGGGACAGACCTCGTACTTTTAACCACAGTTTTTTTGTTTTTGTTTTTAATACCTGCATGTATTACTTCTTATAAGGATTTTAACATACCGCTGCATTTCTGCTCTGAAGCAAAGGTTTTGTATTCCGAATTAAAAGTCTATGGTCTGGATCCATAGCGTAAGCCTTCTTCTTTTTGTCAGTCTTTTCTTTCTGTTCATCATCAGATTCATAAAAATTCTTTTCGTTGTCCTCTAGACCATCATCCTACAGAAAAGAAAGCCAATCCTATGTTTAGTATAGGCCCTAAACAGCCCAAATATTACACAAGGAAAACTTTTTAAAAAAATATTTTATTTATTATTTCCAGAGAGAGGGGAAGGGAGAGAGGCAGAGAGGGAGAGAAACATCAATGTACGGTTGCCTTTCACCTGCTTCCAGCCATGGACCTGGCTGGAGACCTGGCTTGCAACCTTGTTATCAAACCAGTGACCTTTGGGTATGCAGGCCGGAGCCTTGTCCAGTGTGCTACCAGGCAGGGCCAGGAAAACTCTTAAAACATATACAATAATGATAATATTTTACTATGCAACTGTTGAGGTGATTTCAAAATACCTGCTTATATGAAGGCCTGTTTTTTCTTATATTCTTTAACACAGTAACTGTCCTTTAATGTTATAAACACTTGTTTTATATAACATAGGAAAACTCTGAAAATATTAAATTCCCATCAGACCCTAACAAAGCCTGTAATATAAGACTACCTAAAACCTGAAAATTGTTTATATAAATTACCAGTCACTCTGTAATTGGATCAAACGATTGGAAGAAAGAGGAGAATTTTTTGAACTGCAACACACACAAAGAAAATCATAATAAAGCTTGACAGGTTAAACACTAGTGATTAAGTAGGTCCCTACATTGTCAAGAAAAATTCAGTTTGAGCTTTATATATATCCTTAACAGTTGATTCTGTTTTTGTTGTTGTCCTTTTTATTTGAATTATTTATTATCTTCGTCAGTAAAATCAGTCTATAGGCATTTAGTCCTAAGAATAAACAAACAAAAATACAAAAATATTACTATCCCAATTGGAATAACAGAAAAAAATAGACCAAGGACAAAGAAAACAACTCCCCACCCCCAAAAAACAGAACTTCAGGGGCCTGGGGAACTATAACAAAACAATTAACATTTCCTGTCACCTGAATCCTGTCAGAAAGGTGAAAAAGGTTGGGATGGAAAGAGTACACCAAGGTATATCGGCTAAGAAAGTCCTAAATTTGGTAAAAGATATGAAACTACAGACTGAAACCAGAAATTGATGATTTGGAAATTTCTCAACCTATCCATATAGCAAAAATCAAGAAAACGTCTTCAGAAAAGAATGCCAAAGGTATGTCTAGAAAATCACTGGATAAAAGATCATGGATACAACTCATGATTTAAGAGGCACTGCCAATTGGACTACAGGAGAGAGACTGGACAAGATAAAGGAAGGTTGTCAGACTTCTGGGATTTTGCAGGACAGGAGTACGTGATGACACAGAGAGAATGCAAACATCTATCTATAAGCCAAGGAGAGAGCCTTCACTTAGGAGAAACCAAACTTGGAAACACCTTGATTTTGTCCTTCCAGCCTCTAAAATGATAAGAAATAGATTTCTGTTGATTGAGCCACCTGGTCTGTGGTATTTTGTTATGGCATCTCTAGCAAACTAATACAGACATCCACAAAATAGTCACCAAAAAGATATACAAATGGAAAAAAATAAACCATGAAAAGATAGTCAACTACTTTAGCTGTCAAGGAAATGCAAATTAAAACCACAGCAAGATATAACCACACACCTATCAGAATGACACTCATCTAAATTTTAAAAATAGTGACAAGACCAAATGATGGTGAGGGTGTAGAGGAAATAGATCACTCATACATGGCTGGTAGAAATGCAAAAGATTACAGTCACTCTGGCCGGTTGGCAATTTCTTACAGAACTAAACGGGTAATTACTATACAACCCAGCAACTGTACTCCCGGGCATTTATCACTTGGAAATGGAAATTTATTCTCATATAAAAACCTGCACACAAAATATTCATAGCAGTTTTATTCTTATTAGCCAAAATGGAAACAACCCAGATGTCCTGAAATGGATGAATGGTTAAACAATTGGTTCAACATCCATGTCATGGGACACCACTCATAAATAAAAAGAAACTACCAATTCACAGAACTCTGATTAATCTCCAGAAAAGTATGCTGAAAAAATTAATTCTAAAAGGTTACACACTATATGATTCCATTTATGTAAATTCTTAAAATGACAAAATTATAGAGATGGAGAAACAATATTTACTAGGGATTAATAGATGCAGGGTTAAACAGAGGGAAGAAAGAGGCTTTAGTTACAAAATGGCAACATCAAGAATCCTTGTGATGGCAATGTTCTGAATCTTGACTGTATCAAGGTCACTATCCTGATTGTAATATCCTACTATAGTTTTACAAGATGTTCCCATGGGGGAAAATAAGTAATATTGTACCAGATATTTCTGTATTATTTCTTATAACTGCTTATATACATCTACAGTTATAAGGTAAAAGTTTTAATAAATAAAATGAAGGGGAAAATCAGTAAGTCATGTAAAAGCTATTTGTCCATATTTATCTATTATTATTAACAAAAATTATGCAAAATGTTATATTATTAGATTGCTTAGAGTTTTTTTGGTATTAAGTTGTATGAGTTCTTTACATATTTTAGATAACCCTTTAACAAATGTATCATTTGTAAATATCTTCTATTTATTTGGTTGTCTTTGTTTTGCTGATGGCTTCCTTTGCTATGCAAAAATGTTTTTAGTTTGATATAGTCCCATTGTTTATTTTTTTGATAAAAAGATACTGCTAATAGCAATATTAAAGAGTTTACTGCCTATGTTTTCTTCTAGAAGCTTCATGGTTCAAGGTCTAAAATTTAAGTCTTTAATCCATTTTGAATTTATTTTTGCATATAAGAAAGTGGTCCACTTTCATTCTTTTGCATGTATCTGTCCGGTTTTGCCAACACTATTTATTGAGAAGACTATCTTTACCTCATTGTATATCCTTACCTTCACTGATTGATTAATTGACCATATAAATAAGGATTTATTTTAGGGCTCTCTATTCTATCCCATTGATCTAAATACCTTTTTCTATGACAGTACTATGCTGTTTTGATTATTGTAGCTTTGTAGTACAGTTTGTTATCAGGGAATATAATATCTCTCACTTTGTTCTTTCTCAAGATTTCTTTGGTTGATGTCTTTTGCGTGTGGTGGCATATAAATTTTTGGATTAGTTGATCTAATTCTAAAAGAAAGAATACCATTATTATTCTAATAGGGATTGCATTAAATCTGTGCATTTCTTTAATTAGTATGGACATTATAACAACATGAATCTTTCCACCCCATGAGCAAGATGCATCCTTCCATTTATTTGTATCATCTTCAATTTATTTTATCAATGCCCAACAGTTTTTTAAAACATAGGTCTTTCACCTCTTTGGTTAAATTCATTCTTAGGTATATTATATTTTTTTATGTAATTTTAAATGGGATTATTTTCTGATTTCTTTTTTGGAACATTTGTTATTGGTATAAATGCAACAGATTTCTATCTGTTTGTATCTGATTGTATCTTGCAACTTTATGAAGTCAATTATTAGTTCTAATAGTTTTTGGTGGCATCTTTAGGGCATTCTATATGTAGTATCATCTGAGATTGATGAGAGTTTTACTTCTTCCTTTCTAATTTGGATACCTTTTATTTCTTTGTCTTGTCTTATTGCTGTGGCTAAGACTTCAAATATTAGGTTGAATAGAAGTGGTGAAAGTGGGCATTCTTGTCTTATTCCTGATTTTAGAAGAAAGGCTTTCAACTTTTCACCACTAAGTATGATATTACGTGAAGGTTTATTACAATATAGACTTTATTATGTTGAGATATGTTCCTTCTATACCATTTTGTTGAGAATTTGTATCATAAAAGAATGTTGATTTTTATTAATGCTTTTTCTGGATCTACTGAGATTATCATATAATTTTTATCCTTTATTTAGTTAATTTGATATATTGCACTAATTGATTTATGGATGTGAACCATCCCTGGAATGTATCCCACTTGGTCATGGTGTATAAATCCTTTTCATGTATTCTTGAATCTGGCTTACTAACATTTTGTTGAGAATTTTTGCATCTATGTTCATGAAAAATAGGGCCCTGTAATTTTTTTTTAATATTTTTTATTATTTTCAGAGAGAGGGGAAAGGAGAGAGGCAAAGAGGGAGAGAGACATCAATGTATGGTTGTCTTTCACCTGCCTCCAGCTACAGGCCTGGCTGGAGATCTGTCTTGCAACCTGGTTATGTGCCCTGACTGGGAATCGAACCAGCAACCGGGTTAGTAGGCTGGTGCCTTATCCACTGTGCCACCAGCTAGGACCTTCTTTTTTTTCTTAATGATTTTTTCTGGTTTTAGTATCAGAGTAATAATTGGCTTCATAAAATGGATTTGGAAGCATTCCTTCCTATTGAGTGTTTATTGAGATAGTTAAAAAAGAATAGGTTTTAATTCTTTGAATGTTTGATAGAATTCTCCTATAAAGCCATTTTTCCCACACAAGATTCAAAGATATAGCCCTAGCCGATGGCTAAGTGGAAGGGCGCCTGCCTGTGAACCCAAAGGTCACTGGTTCGATTCCCAGCCAGAGCAACATAACCAGGTTGAAAGCCAGGTCTCCAGCCAGGTCCTTGGTTGGAGGCAGGTGAAAAGCAATCATATACTGATGTTTCTATCCCTTTCTGCCTCCGTTCCTTACCTTCTCCCTAAAAATAATAATAAATAAAATCTTAAAAAAAAAAATTCAAAGATATAAAAAGCGTTAATAAAAAGTTCTACAAATCAGTATACCACTTATGTTAAAGATCTATAAATTAATTCTTAACATTTAATATTAAATTATAATTTTCTATAACGAAAAAGATTATTTGAAATAGCATTAACTTAAAAAAAAATATTTTATTCATTATTTTCAGAGAGAAGGGCAGGGAAGGAGGGAGGAAGAAAGAGAGAGATGCATCAACGTATGGTTGCCTTTCACTTGCCTCCAGCTATGGACCTGGCTGGAGACCTGGCTTGAAACGTGGATTTGTGCCCTGACTTGGGAATTGAACCAGTGACCTTTGGTTCTCTAGCTGGCACCAATCCACCGAGCCACACAAGCCAGGGCTGAAATAGTATTGACTTTCAACAACAGGATTATGGGATAACAAAGATGAAAAACATGTTGCTTAATACCTGTAAGTTATTGATAAATTATTCTTTAAAAGTATACTCCCTACAACAACAATAAAATTAAAAAAAAAAAAAAAAAAGTATACTCCCCTCAAAGAAAATTTTCCCTGAAAACTTTTTATGACATTTCAATTTAGTTATGCATAAGAACATCTTTTTACAACAGATCTGGATCTGCTAATTACTGTTTGTATGTACCAACTGCATTATTCTGTAAGTTTGAGCTAAAAGGAAAAATATTAATAATGAAGGGTTAATATTTGTAAGAGGTTAATGAAATGAAAACTATAAGGCTCCCACATAGGATAGGAACTAATAACTTCATATCTGAATCTGTATTATTGCTGGCATTCCCCCCCTCCCCCCCGCAGGTTTCCAAGCTATCAGAAGAGACATTAGCCCCCAAAAGAATGGAAGTTAGGTATGTGAGATCTGTCCCGAAAGTATTGAGCCAATATCAACATAATTAAAACAGTTTGTGCGGCCGGTACGTTTGGGATAGACCTCAAATACATAACTAGAATGGGTGAACTAGATCACACCAGTTCAATATCAGCGCTGTCCCAATAACCATGGCAAATTATTTGAACTTTCCTCCTCTTAATTTACTCATCTGTAAAAGAGCATAAAAGCAGTATGCGTGTGTTTATATAGATCATAAGTGTTTATAAAGATTGATTAGTTCAGTGACAGTTATACAAGCATTCAGTGCCTGGTACACATTAAACAGTAGCTATTACTGCGTTTATTAAGAAACTTTCTTTCTAGAAACCTTGTAATGGAAACTATTACTTACCTCAAATCAAATATCCCTAGATGCCAAATATAAAGAAAAGTTTCCCCTTACAACTATCCCTCAGAAAATTAATTGCCTCATATTTGAGAATTTACAACTATATCATGAGGCTCTCGTACAACTGCTTCATTTTGAAACATAATGGACTGTTTGGGGAACTCTTTACGCTGAAACAACTTTAATCAATGCTAGTTATAGATGCTTAAAAGAAGTCACAAATCCCAATGACAAAAATGTCATTATAAATAAGCCTTTAAAGATCACTTTTAAAAACAGGTAATATAGGATTATAGAGTTCTGCCTCCAGTAATGGGTAAATAGGCAATTTGGAACAACCCTTCCAGTGAGAACTGGAAGAGCTAGGGGAAAAAACATAAAACATACCTACTTAAAGGCTCTAGGAGCTAAAAGAACCGTGATGAATAATGTTGGCAAGACCCAGAAGAAGCAGGAAGCATAGAAACCTGACTGACGTTTGTAATTGCCTTCCCTCAAAGAGCATGTGCTCTTATATAACAGGAAGACAAAAGACCTAAAAGCTGAGACAGCTTTCAGTAGATTCACAAAAATACACAAACAGAAACTATAATTGCAGTGATGAAATGAACTCATTGTTGATACCCTTACCTAGTAATACTCCACAAGCAAACCAAATGTCATCATCCAAAGCTTCAAACTACTCCACAATTTATCATAAAGAAATACAGAAAGGAGGGAGGGAGGGCACAAAGAAGAAAAGGCAGTGCCATTAAGGGTCAGGATATTGTTTCTATTTCAGGTGGTAAGTTGAATATGAAGTGGAAGGTGTAAAGAGGGAGGCTGCTGAATTGTATTTACAGTTTCTGTTTCTTGGAGTCCTTATTACATAGGTGAATTCAGTTTCTGAAAATTCATGAAGCCATTTGCTTCTGACACAAGTACATGCATCATGTACTTCTACTTCAAAAAAATTTAAGTATATATGTTTTAAAAAGATAATGATGTGACTATGATCAAGAAAAACCATAAAAACAAACAATCAGCTAAGAATGAGCATAAAAGACAAGAATCTAAAATGGACTGTAATATACCTTCAAGAGATTAAGTGATAAGATCAAGCTCCTGGCAGGGACTTCAACCTGGTATTATTTTTATGAAAAGTCAGATTCACTTTTTAAGATCACTTTGATATAAAGACCTGTAATTTCAAAATCCACTTGGAGAGTTAATGTGGCAATCTTTTAAAATTTGACTTCAACTAATTTTACATGTGTAATATTTGGGTAGATCAGGTTGAGGAAGATTTGTGCTCTCTTACAAATAATAGCCCAGAAAATTAAATAAGTGAAAACTCTGTATCTTAGATAACCTTTAACAGTTTAAAGTAATCACTAACATTTTCATGTATATTTACATAAATTTTATTTTCACCTTGTCTATGAACACAGAAGTTAGTAAACAAGAAAGTAAATAAGATTTACTGAAAAAGATGTTTAGTCTGCTTAAAAGTAATAAATAAGTAAAATGTGTTTTAAAGATGTTGAAATCAATTTAGAAAAACAAGTTCTCTTTTGAGAACTGTGTATATTAACTGTGTAACACCCCACATAAAAGAAGATAAACCAATTTTAATGTATATCCACATGTATTTGAAAGCAGTATTTTAGAAATATCTTATTTTTGGCGGAACTGGTTAAAATTTTTTAAACTTACTTTGTGCATTCTAATATACTTCTCATCCAGAAATTGATATTATGCGGTCTCAATTTATATAATACATCTGTATATTTGGAACTAAGTAGAAGAGGCTCTCGTACATTGCTGAAACAGTTGTTAGAAGCTTTCAGATAGTATTGAACAATAATCAAGTCCTTATTCAGAATATACTATACATGTAACGTAAACCATCTTAATAATCTAGTTTCCTGATACAACGGTAATGAAAAGTATAACTTTAAAAGGAATATGTTAAAAAATATCTTGCATTCTCTTTCAAAGGACAGGGAAATAGAAGTTTATTTTAGAAATGTTTGAGTCAAAAAGGCAAAAATAATCAATTATCATATGTTGTTTCTATTAAACCCAGAGAAATAAGGTATCATCATACATGGGGTTTCTAATGAATATTAATTAAAATATTTCAGATTGTCATTTACGTTGGCAATTTTCTTAAACCACATAGTCAATATGGCTACAAAAAGATAGAACCACTTGAGAAATCTGAATGATGTAAAAAAGCATTAATAAATCTATAAAACCTACTCTTTTGCATCTTGGAAAAGCGAGGTTCAAAAGCGAGGAGAGTAAAAATAAATTTAGATTGTTAGTATTTAAACAAACTCCCTGTGGTCAAAGTGGAAAATTTTGAGCAAAAAAAATAATTATGTTGTTATTAGTTTATAACCTAAAGAATAAATTAATATCTGAGTCCATACTCATATAACTAGATGATTAAAATATAAATAAATTGGGGAGACGCAAAGTCTTCCTTACAGAAAACTTGCAAATAACTATGCTAATATCATCTGAATGTGTACTGGAAGATTAAAATGTGTTTCTATGACAGTATTAAATCTATAGTTCAAGTTGATGTGTGTCTCAAAATAAGTAAAGGTTCTTCCTGACAGAAAACTATTAAATGACTCAAAAAGGAACCTTATATTATCGAGGACATGAATATATAAAATACGTGTACTAGCACTCATAAAATTAGTATAAAAATTAGTTATATTTTATTTTTCTGTGATTTAAATAATGTGTGTATAAAATGAATTACATATAAGAACAGACTACTTTCTCCATCTTCCTTAAAAAAAAAAAAATACATACATTCAAGCTGAACATAATATAAAAGCTTTAATCCTCTTTTCTGGGAAATAAGGACCAACTTATATTTGAGAAAGCTTTGCAGATTTTTTAAAATGAAGAATGTTTTAGAAACACATTTTTGAATAGATGTACATGGAATTATACAACAACTAGCATTTTATATGAAATCTGGGAATAGAAGTGGGAAGGGGGTAGAGTTAAAGTTGTAGCTCAGTGATGTGCATATAGGGATTCATTAGACTTTTAGGCCTCCTTTAGTGTACACTTATATTTTTTTCCATAATGAAAAATTTAAACAGTGAGTTTGATTTCATTATCTACTATAAAGCTACAGTAATCAAGACAGTAACATTGGTGAAAGAACATACAGATTAATGGAACAGAACAGAGAACCATAAAATAGACTCATATATTTAAATATATTACATAGTCAACTGACTATAGACAAAAGAGTAAAGGCAATTCAATGATGAAAAGATAGTCTTTTCAATAAATGGTGCTGGAACAACTAGACATCTACATGCAGAAAAATGAATCTAGACATACATATACCTTAAACCCATCATAAACTCACTCAAAAAGGCCCTGACCAATGTGGCTCAGTTGGTTGGGCACCTGTGGGGTTTGGTCCCCAGTCAAGAGACAACCAATCAATGTTTCTCTCCCTCTTTCTCCCTTCCTTCCCCTCTAATAAATAAATTAATTACTTAAAAATTCACTCAAAAAGGTTTATAGATGAATATTTTTACAATTATTAGATTCTAGAAGATAACCTATATGGAAATTTAAATGACCTTGCCTATAACTTTTAGTTACAACACCAAGGACATGACCCATGAAAGAAATAACTGATAAACTAAACTTTATAAAATAAAAAATGCTCTGCAAAAGACAATGAGTATCAAGATAAAGCCAAGCCAAGCCACAAGCTTGGAGAAATATTTGGAAAAGACACATTTGATGAAGGGCAGTTATCCAAAATATACTAAGAACTCTTAAAATGCAGTGAGAGCAAACAACTCAAAAAAGGAGCAAAGACCTAAACTGAAAACTCACCAAAGAGATATCGATGGAAAATATGCATATAGAAAGATGCAACTTCAGCTGAAATAATCTCTGATGTTAGTAAAGTACTTCTAACAAATACCTTACTGAATCTTTAAAACACCCCATGAGGTAAAGCAAAGCAGTATTTACTATCTTTTTCACAGATGAAAAAAAAATGAGTGGCACACAACTAATATGTATTGTCAATAATCTCAGAGATTAAAAGTGGTGGGGCCAGGATTTTACCTCAGGAACAGTATTCTTCACCCTTTCATGTCCTCCTTTGGCATTTATGGTAGTTAAGAGAAAGACACTGATATACCCACTTCCCTTCAAAATTCCTCCATAACCTAGCATCATTTTAAATTTGTACCAAGACAAAATCTCTGTACTCTGCTATGGACACAGACTACTATATAAGGCTTAAAGGTATACAGAGGAAAATGTCAAACATTCTCCTACTGTATTAGTCAGCTCGGGCAACTAAACAAAACACCACACACTGGGTGGCTTGAACAACATACATTTACTTCTCCCAGGCTGGGAAGTCCAAGATCAAGGTGCCTGCAGATTCAGTTCTTGATGACAACCCATTTCCTCCTGCCTTGCAGATGGCTGCCTTCTCACTATGTCCTCACATGGCAGCAAGCTCCCCAGAGTCTCCTCTTATAAGGACACTATTCCCGTGATAAGGACCCCTCCTTTATGATTCATTTAAACTTAATTACCTCCCAACATCCCCATCTCAAAATACCATCTCATTGGGGGTTAAGGCTTCAATGTATAGGTTTCAGGAAGCATAAAAAACACTCAGTCCATAGATACACAACAGTATCTTGGTGGTATATCTGACACTGGGTTATATGTGCCTAACAAGATTAGTGATTAGTATTACCATAGTAATAGATTATGTGATTAGTATTATCACATAGTAATAGATTATGTGATTACTAGATTATGTGATTAGTATTACCATAATCACTTAGTTAAAACAGCTATTCAATATGCACAGCACACCTTATCAAAGAAAAATGTCACATATAATTTTAAATTTCATATTTTTCTCAAAGGAAAAAGAAAAAGAAAGTTTCTTTCCCTCCAAATTGGGTCTATGTAAAACAACCTAAGGATATGAATAATGGCTTGAGACTTTTTTCCTCTTGTGAGGTAACTACTATGCTCTTTACTTTACTTGTTTTATACCACAGCCCAGTGACCATTATGCAACGCAGGTGGAAGTGCAGGTTTGAGGACCATTGAACATCGAATCTCCCCCAATATATCACAATTACAGAAACACCTGTGCCCAGTAACTTTGCATTGAGCTGCTATGAAAATTCAGTGTTCAATTGCCCACAACACTTCTCATTTCTTATGACTCTACGTTCAGCTTCACAATATATAAGAAACAAGTTTCTGAATGCAAGAGTTTCTAAACTTTAGTAACTGAGAAATCTATAGAATCTATGGAAGGCATTTTTTCCAAACTTCTCTGAAGTAAAATATGCTTATGACAAATGTTGAACTTAGGCCTAAAGGTTCCAAGACATCAAAAAAAAAAAAAAAAAAAAAAAAAGGGGGGGGGTCCTAATTATTTGAAAACTAGCTAATTTCAATCTAATGATGGAAAATAAATAACTGTTTTTGGTAAACAGAATGTGTTTTGGAGTAGTCCTCATTCAATCACAAATTATGAAACATGATGAAAACCAATCTAAGTAAAACTAATT
Source organism: Noctilio leporinus (assembly GCA_004026585.1). Lineage (NCBI taxonomy): Eukaryota > Metazoa > Chordata > Mammalia > Chiroptera > Noctilionidae > Noctilio > Noctilio leporinus. The sequence goes on from PVIW01004924.1 coordinate 30,490, forward strand.
ATATTCCTCATGTATTCATTTCCTCCTTGCTTTCACCCCTGAAATAAAAAGTATAACAGAAGGTAAATCACAATTGAATTAAAAAATAGTAAATATAATTAACTGTCCTTTCAGACATTTTTAAAAAGGTTATGAAATTTTTTGGATATTTGTGGAGAGGGAGAAATCAGTCAAGTTTTTGTTTTTCACTTTTTTAATCTAATGGGAACGTGAACATCTGTACTCTATTAGTTAAGGTAGGAAACTAAGGCTACAAGAAACAGCAATTAAAAAACTTTTAAAGATAAAAAGATTACAGCAAAAATCCTAGGAAAGAAGAAAGGAAGGAGATATTCCATTGTTTTTCTTCATTCTGATCAGCAGTAAGTCATATCATTGTTCCTCTGTATATGATGCACTGTTTACGTTGGCTTTTAAGGTTTTTCCTTTGATTTCAGAAGTCTGATTATGATATGCATAGGTATGATGTTTTATTTATTTTGGCTTAAGACATTGATGAGTCCCTGGATCTGTTTTGTTTTTCCTCTTAAACAAAATTTTAATTTTTTTCTGGCTTTATTGTTCCAGGTATTTCTGTTCCATTTACTATTTCCTCTCTTTGGTGGACTTAAGTTACAAGTATTTCATTCTGTTTGATACTGTTACACATAGTTCTAAGGCTGTTCACTTTCTTCACTTATTTTTTTTAACCTGTTCTTCAGGTGGAATAATTTCTATTGATTTACATTGAGGTTTCTTGACTCTTGTACTCCTCTGGGCCATTAAGCCCAGCTAAGTATTTATTTTTGATTAATCATTTTATTTTTCAGCCCTAGAACTTCTATTTGGTTCTTTTTTATAGTGTCATTTTCTAGTTAAGATTCTTCATCTATTCATTCACTACAACTATGCTGCTTTTAATTTTTGACTCTGTATATACATATAATAGCTGCTTTATTTGCTTCTTCCTGATTATCTTGAGGTTACTTTCCATTGTTTGCTTTTTTGTCTTGAGCATCAGTTATTGCTTTGTTTCTCAGGGCCACTAATATTTTAAAGTAGTATTCTGGATATTATTTGTTACACACTATAAAATCCTTATGTTGCATTCCTCTGAAGTATATTCATATTTGTTATAACAGATTACAGGATCAAATTCCAAATTCTATCTATCCTATTTTGGCCAGCAAGTGCAATTTTATAGGTGCTGTTTTTGGCTAACCCCAGTTTTCTTTACATGCGTAGCTTATTGGTTAGACAAGGATGTGGATGGTGCTTATGTGCATTTCCAGAGGTTTCATCCTTCAGTGACTTCTGCACCATTCTGGAATTTCCCCAAACCTTTTAGGTATTCTGCCAGCCTTCAAATCTGTTCTCCGGCTCCTAGGTAAGTAAGGCTGAGGCTTTTTCCCCATTATATGGGGAGGGTGCCTTCAGCTAAAACCTGTAAAATCTCAAATCTGACATCTTAAGTTTTCATTCTTTTGTGTGTAGTGTCCTCATCAGTTTTTGTCTACCTTCAAGATCACTGGTTCCTAAATTCATTTCCCTGAGAGTTAATTCAATCACTTATTCCATCATTGGGGGCTGAAACTGTTAAGTCCATGGAGTACATCTTAGCCTTAAGTCAAATGTCTTCAAGCTTCTCATGTGAAAGTAAACCTTTCTCAGATATCCCTCTACACTCCAATTTCCTCACATTTCCCATTACTTTCCATTAGCCAGATGCATTATAAGGCCATTCCTGAACCCATCACCTACATGGGAAATGTAATTAACATTAACTAAGCTGGTTTGGTCTGGGGAGTACAACATGGTTTCTTCAAAAGCTCAATCCCTGTAGAAAATCTGTTTACAAGGAAGAAGACATTTTTCACTGGGGATTGCCTGTTAGCCACAATCAACAGTATCTGCCATATCGTCCAAACCACCTAGAACACAATGCATATGCAGAATCTGTCTGATGAAGCTACTTTGGAACTCTAGACTCTATTGAAGACTTGTAACTTGAGGAGGACTGCAAGGGCTTTAAGTCTGTATAGAGGCCCTAGTACAGTAACTCAGTTGATTAGTATTATCGAAATATGCCAGTGTTGCAGGTTCAATCCTTAGTCAAAGCACATGTAAGAATCAACCAATGAATGCATAAATGGTGAAGCAACAAATTGAAGTTTTCTCTCTATACTTCTTTCTCTAAAACAATAAATTTTTAAAGTCTATATAGATACAGCTAAACAGACAACAGATTACAGGGTTGGGCAAAAGCTGGTTTATGGTTGTGAGTACATTAAACAGAGATTATTCTTGTATTGTTATTTATTAACTATATCATTTTCCATATGAACAAATGTAAACCTACTTTTGTCCCTCCCTGTAGAAAATTGAATGTTCAAATTACATTATTAGATTACATAAAATCATAATCTCTTCTAAGATGAATGTAGAAACTAATAAGCAACAAAATCACAAAATTAAAAATGTAAATAAATGACTTATTAGAAGACTAAAATTCAATATTAATCATACCTACTCTTTTTATGTTAGAGTAATAAGAAAAACAGAGAAAAATATAAGGAATCAAGTAGATTACATGATCAAGAGAAAATATAAATACAAGGATTTAAGTATCCATGAGAGAATGTATCGAAGAAACACAGCAGGGGAAAAAAAAAACCTTGAATACTATGTATGATAGGGCATTTAAGAAAATTCCAGTGCTGGTCAGGTGGCTCAGTTAATTGGACCATCATTCTCAGGCAGGGCATATACCTGAATTGTGATTTGATCCCTAGTCAGGGCCTGTATAGGAGGCAACTAATAGATATTGTCACATCAACATTCTCCCCTCACTCACCCTGCCATCTCTTTCTCTCTAAAATCAATGAACATATCCTTGAGTAAGGACTGCAAAAGGAAAAAAAAGCAAATCCCAGAGAAAGTCCTCATACGTTCTAAACAAAAACTTCAACCTCTGCTGAGACTGAATTTACTATTCCCCCAAGTAATCCTTTCTCCAAATGTCCTACTGTAACAAAAGGAATAAGGTATAAAGTACCCACATCACAAATTGAAACTGAAAGAAACAAACTGCCTTTAGGTATGGTGGTATAGAATTAAGGAGCCACTGCTGTATTAGAACAAATAAAATAGCTGTATCAGAGCACCCCGGGTATTTGCAATATGTAACTATGTAACATATTCACAACACAAAAAGGAGAGAGAGAGAGAGAGAGAGAGAGAGAGAGAGAGAGAGAGAGAGAGAGAGAGGGGCAAAAAAAAAAAAAACCCCTACATATCAGTAGCAAATTCTCCAAATAGTTAACTAAGAACATAAAGTCAAGAAAACGTAAGCTCAAAGATGAGTTGATAAAACTATAGACTGAGATGATAAAACTATAAATTAAAGAAATATAAGATTGAAACTAAGTAAAAACCAAATAAAAATTAAGATCATTTAAAATCAAATTATTGACAAAGACTTGAAATAATATAAATGCAAGTAAAAAGACAATATTAAAGCAATTTTTTTAAAAGGTGACCAAGAGTAGACAAAGATCATTAAATACAGTAACTAGTATACCTACAGCATCAAAGGAATAAAAATTCTTTAAAATAAAGAAGTAAATATGCAATGTGTATAAAAAGGCCCACATTGAGATGCAACCTCATTAATTTTCAAAGACTAAAACATAAAAATACATCCCTGGACAGTATGGCTCAATGGATTGAGTATTGGACTGCAAACCAAAGAGTCAATGGTTCTACTCTGGATCAGGGTACATGACTGGTTTGTGGATTAGGTCCCCCCCAGTTGGAGGTGTGTGAGAGGCACCCAACTGATGCTTCTCTCCGTCTTTTTCCCTTCCTTCTCTTCTCTCTAAAAATCAAATAAAATCTTGAAAAGATTTTTTAACAACTTGAAGATATTAACAAAAATAAGTGACCTGAAAAATAGATGTCTACAGAGCTCCCAGAAGAAGGGGAAAAAATGGTATGATCCACAAGAATTATATCCAGCCAAGATGTCAAGTATAAAAGTAACAAAACATTTAGAATATATAACAGTTAAGAGAGTACTGATCAAAGAGCCCAGGCAAACAGTAACCAACGTGAGAGTGACACTGAAAATCTCTCTCATCTACATACGTACCCTTATGAAGATGCTAGAGGAAATACTCTATCAAAACCAGGAAAACCAAAAAAGATGAAGACACTATGTAAATAAAGGAAGCCCTAAAACATAAGGAATTCAACACAGAAGAGAGAGGAAATTGAATTCCAGAAAAACAGCTGTGTAGCAAGCAACCAGATTAGAACAGGAGAGCATAGCCTCCAAGAGAATGTCTCCTAGAAGAAGAGGAACCTGTTGGAATACTTGATTTATTTGACAACTTTACTTGTTAGGGCTATATGCAGGTATATATCAAGTAAGGTAGCTCCATAAGGAAAACACTTTTTTCCCTTTCAGTTCTATACATATCCAGAGTACTATAGTTTTATCCTCATGCTCGCAAATATTGGCTGCTATAACTAATCATCACATCTACGTTACAGGAAATAATAATGAGAGAAGACAAAGTAATATATGTGAAGTAAGTCTATCAGAAAAATGTTGTTTTCCCAGAACCCCAAACAGAATATTATCACAAATATCTCAATTTCCACAATTGGGTCATTTAGCCATTTCTGACTCCAAGGGAGTGTGAAGAAGTTGGAAAGTTGATTTCTTTTAACTGGATATATCACTACTCTGAACAAAATAGATTCTGTCATTTGAAAAGCTGAGGGGGAGTAAAGAATTGATATTAGGTAGGCAATTAGAAGTATGTCAATAAGTGTATCTAAAATAATATTTAAAAGAGAATTTAATAGCATGTTATTAGGATTTAGATGCTTTGCAATAGTGATATAATAAATAAACTAAGCAAATTAAAGTGACACAAATTTTTATTCCAGGAAGAACCAAAAGTGTCACATGAAAGAAGATTTTAAATGTTGCTGTATAGCATAATTAATATTTATAAACTAATAAATGAACAACATAATGGTTGAAAATTGTCATATAATTGTATTACAAAGAAGGAATAGCACAAGCAGAAGCAGGAGGTAATGTATCACAAAAATGCTATATTCCCCATTTTCATAAAAGTAAGTCAAAATATAATGTCTAAAATTGGTAAATGAAGAAACAGCAATACTACGTGTATTCCTTAGAAACAAAAAAAGCTAAATACACACATAAACTCAAAAGCCATAAAAAATCTGAGGTAGCTAAGTCAGGTATGATGAAGTGCAGGACAAAATATGTTTCTTACAAGCCTGATAGTATTATTTAACTTCAAAAAAAACCATGTACATATTACTAGGATAAAATGTAAAATATTTTTTAAAAGAGCTTCATGAGTTAAAAAATTCCAATCAGAAATAAATTATGAAGAACAAAAGAATAAGGAATCTTTAAGATGGCTGTTTCATAACTAATGAATGGAAGGGAGACTTCAATTCAGTATCAGCACATGGTCCATAGTTTCCCATTAAACTGCACATTGAACCTTTCATCAATAGTTGCCTGAAAGAGGACACGAAACCTTTTTCATTCACATTGTATGGATTTTACAGCTCCTCACTATTTTGTTTGAACCCTTGCACAAAGTATCACTGTATTTATTTTTTAATTTGCTAGACAAGTATTATGTATGAGTGCATGAATTTTGTGTTCTGGTAAGTTTGTATTCTATAGCTATGTCCTGAAAGCTTAAGAAACATATCTGAAAAATCATTTAAAAAAAATTCTAAGCCCTGGCTGGTGTGGCTCAGTGGACTGGCGCCGACCTGCGAACCCAAGGCCCACTGGTTCCATTACCAGCCAGGGCATATAACCAGGTTGCAAGTCTGTCTCCAGCCAGGTCCCCAGCTGGAGGCAGGTGAAAGGCAACCATACAGTGATGTTTCTCTCCCTTTCTTATTCCCTCCCTGCCATTCTCTCCAAAAATAATGAATAAAATCTTTAAAAAAAAGATTCTAAACTTGAAACTTTCTTACACCTATACAAGGTTTTATAATTGAAGTGCTAATATACCAAGAGAAATAAAAGTGGATTAATCACTCCAAATTTCAAAAGGCATATATACTGCTACCTGAGTTATGTTACCTGAGTTCATATGCAAAAGCAATTGTGAATATATATAGTTTTAAGTTCCAAGTTACTAAAATAAAATATTTTGATATTTCACAAAACTGTTATTTCCTGGAGGAAGTTCAACTTTAAAAAGCTAGATTAATAAAATTAGAAACATTCCTGTCAGTTAAATCCCTGCACCAAGTTTTATTTCAGTTAATAATTAATGGACTAACGGTTTTTTAAAAATCACTCTTAAAATTTACATGGTGTTTTATAACACTCTTAAAAGCCCATTACTTCTGCAAAAACAACTTTAGCCTTCTAGCTTTACACTTACTCTTCAAGTATTCTCCCCTAACAGGCCTGAATAACACAAAGAAAATATTTAAGTAATTTTATATCCTTGAAAATTATACAAACTTGACCTAGGATGAAAACAACCCACGTGGACTGCAAAGAGTAAGGTAAATTTAAGAAAATAAAAATGCAAACATGCATTTTAGCAGTCTCTTGAATTTATTAACCTAAAAGGTTTAATTTCCATTTTCCTGCATCAGCTTTATTTATAAAATGTCGTGCCCTATAAACATGCTGTTATTTTCTATAGTCAAGCACGCTCTTAACAAATCTTCTCATTAATATGTAAATTTAAAGTCAATCGGTCTTCTCCCTGACAGTCCCATGAATTCCTAGCGCACTGTATAATCGGCTTTGACTTAGCATCCACTATTTATCATCAAAGATGTCAGTGAGAAAAATTACAGAAAATGCACTGCAATTGATATGACCGCAATCTACTTTGTCAAAACTTAATTGTTCCTCAAATCATACATTTACATATAAACAGCCTAAATACTGATCTATAATGATGCAAATAAACTAAATTAAAAATCTCTTCTGCCCCTGAGGACACCTGTTTGTATATGATGTGTTCATTTGAGAACTTACTGACAAATGCATGTACATCAGCTCATCTCAAAAGTATTTCCACAAATTTTTAATTTCTCAAAAAATAATTCTGCTGCCTTTCAAGCCCATACACATAAACAAATGTTTTAAATAATTTAACGAGAAACATCTATTTTTGTGTTTCAAGTAAATTATGGTTGTTAGCTAATGGCAATGTCTAAATACTATGGACTGGGGAGCTTCAAAATTAGCTTTGACTGGAACCAAATAAGCAAACACACAGAAACTTATTAAAATAAGCAAAAGGATACTTTATTTTAAGTTATGGAGGTGATATAAAGGGAAAAATGTTGACAAAAGCATCAGATGACTTTGTTTATATTTCTGGCTCTTTTAAAAGTAATTTATCTTAGGTGAGTCATTAAAAAACTACATGTATGAGTTTCATCATCTACATAATGGGTATAATAATTCCCACGGCCCTATCTCAAATAAAATACTACAAAAGAAAATACAGAAAACTATTAAACTGCTAAATACAAATTATCAACAGTATTATTTTTCATAGTTTCTCCTGGTATTGAAAAGAAAACCTTTTAAGTCTGTATTTTAGTCAGTTTTTTATTTTATATAATAAATCAATGTATTTTAGTGACACTTGCAAATTCTTCCACCTCAAGATAAATGGTCCTTACTATATCATAAAGTAGTGTTCATATAGCATTTTATGCAAGTGACTTCTGTCTGTTAGGTAAAATGGGATGGGGTTACTAAAATGCACACCTGTCTATTCGGCTGATTTCATTTAAAAAAAAAAAAAGAGTAGCCAAGTGTTACCCTGACCTCTCTGGCTCCTTTGGACATCCTCCCGCAACGTGAAAGGTCATCGGTTTGATTCCCAGTCAGGGTGCATGCCTGCATTGTAGGTTTGGTCCTAGCTTGGGGTGATGTTTCTCTTCCTATCTCCCTCTCTTCTCCTCTCTCTAAAAAGTAATCAAGTGTTGATGGTAAAATGGTGAAAAAAATAACAGTAATGCCCTGGCTGAGCAGCTCAGATGGTTGGAGCATCATCGCAAACCGTACAACAAAAGGCTGCAGGTTCAATTCCTAGTCAGGGCATGTACCTAGGCTGTGGGTGGGTTCGATCTCCAGTCAGGATGGATATGGAAGGTAATTGATGGATGGTTCTCTTTTTGTCTCTCTCTCTCTCCCTCCCTCTTTCTCTAAAATCAATGAACATATCCTTGGGTGAGGATTAAAAAAAAATTTTTTAAGAGGATGGTAACAGTCGGGCACTTAACTCTGCTAGATAGAATATTGTTCTATTTCCTTTCTATTCCATAATACTTTCAAACAGTTCTTTACTTGATGGTATGGTTTATACAATATGAGAAGTAAAAAATGAAAGCAGATATAAATGCCAAATACTTCTCAGATTCTTCTAGGTATGGTTAAATATTGCTTTATAATTCAGTTTGCCAACTTTCAAAATTAAAACTACCACATGTACTCCTAAAAACCTGGATGCAACTTAAAGTCTCAACCAAAAAGTCTTCAAGACTGAAAGTGACTGAACTGCTCACTGAAAAGTTCTCTATGAAACAGAATCATGTAACTAGCCACAGAAAAGTCTGAGATGGGTTAAGTGCAAGAGTGAGCATGCACATGAACTGAATGATGGTGATCCACTTGAACCTTATTTCTGTAAAACATATTTGTACTAAAAGTCTAACATCTTTGGCAATCTCTTACTTTTAATACTGCTATAAAAGATGACCTTTCCAAACCTTTTCGACTGGTAATAAACAGAACATGTATGTACCCAAAGTGACACAAGCCTGTTATTTTGATTATTTTAGTGTCAACAGTTACCATTTTAAATTGTGTTATCCAAAGTAAAACTTAAACCCTGTTTCAGTAGAACTGAAATTAAGTAGTTGCCATTAAACACCTCTAAAGGGTCTACCAAGAAGTTACAAAAAGAAAGACATTTATTTCACCATATGCTTCCATTGCTTCTATAATTTTTTAGGCATACATATATAATTACCCTGACTGGTGTGGCTCAGACGACTGAGCTCCAGACTGAGAACACAGAGGTTGCTGGTTCGATTCCCAGTCAGGGCATACGCGTGGGATGTAGGCCAAGACCCCAAATGAGGAAAAGGCAACTGAGGAACTGAGGGATGTATCTGTGGCACATCTTTGTTTCTCCCTCTTTCTCCCTCCCTCCCTCCCTCTCCCTCTCTTTCTAAAAGTAAATGAATAAAAATCTTTTTTTTTTTAAATGCATTTTTTAAAAAAGATTTTATTATTTTGAGAGAGGGGAAGGGAGGGAGGCAGAGAGGGAGAGAGATATCCATGTACAGTTGCCTTTCACCTGCCTCCAGCTACAGGCCTGACTGGAGACCTGGCTTGCAACCTGGTTATGTGCCCCTGGCTGGGAATCGAACCAGCAACGTTTGGGTTTGCAGACTGGCACCTTAACCACTGTGCCACCAGCCAGGGCAATAAAAATCTTTTAAATAGATTTTAAAGAAGAATACATATAATTGTAACTAAACTTTTACAAATCTTCTGTTTTAGTGAGGTTTTTCCTTTTCTTTTAGCCAAGGAATCTTTCTCGAAAGAAAGCCTATGCAGAGCTGCCATGAGCGGCCAATGAAGGTGAAGGTGAAGGTGAAGGTGAAGGCTGCTCTGGAACAGCGAGTGGCAAGCCAGCTGCACCGTGCAGAGCTCCACCCCCGTCTAAGGGCAGATTCACTTGAAAACTAGTGAATCAGTCTAATAACCACATAATTTAGAATAAAGCCTAGGTCAGACTGCAAGTAAGTGGTAAAGATAAGAAATTTAGCCCAATTCCAGTGAACCAGGATAATGACCAGAGTTCATCTCATGTTTGTAACAATTACGGTTCATAGTGAATATGTAAAAATAAAGTATGCATGTAGTCCCACTTTTTGAAATTGTCTATTAAAAGTATAAATATATATGGCAGTGTAGAACTTAATTGGTTTTACAAATAGCTTTAAACATGAATTTTTATCTAATATGAGATAAAATTAAGAATCAAATAGACAAACTACAAAGACAGTTTGAAAGTCCATTACATATTTTTAGAAGATACAGTAAATAGTACGTATATTTTAACTTCAATTTCTACATAATGACAAAGCAAAAGATCATTTGCATATAGCTACTAAAAATAACTTACTAGTGACAGGAGAGTACAAGAAAAAGTTTTATTAAATCCCTGACCAGGTGGCTCAGTTAACTGGAGCATCATCCCATACATACATCAAAAGGTTGTGAGTTCAACTCCCACTCAGAAACACAACCTAGGTTGTGGGTTCAGTCCCCATTAAAGACACATACGGGAGGCAACTGATTGGCATTTCTCTTTTATAGAGATGTTTCTTTTTTTTTTTTCTCTTTGTTTTTCCCCACACCTTTCTCTCTCTCCCCTCACCTCCCCCTCTTTGTCCCCTACCCCTTTTCTCCTTCTCTAAAATGAATAAATATATCCTCAGGTGAGGATTTTTAAAAATTAGAAAAATAAAAATGTTTTATTAAACAATGACAATGGCTAGAGAAGACAAAACTACCTATAACCTACACAACAGAAAAAACACCTGAATAGCATTCTGGAAAGGAAATGAAATCAAACAAGTAATTATTAGCAACAAAAATATCTTGTCAAATTACAATTTACATAAAAGGGCCAAGAAATCTGCAACTTGGACATGTTGCTTACACCAGCATAAGTGCCATCAAAAGTTTACTTTGCTCAATGATCAATAAAATTAACTTTACAAAACACAAACAATTAGTAAAATTGCCATCAATTTAAGAGTCTATGTGCCATAAGACTTTAAATATATGAATAATTAAAATATGCTTTAAGAAGAATAATCTAAAATTTTATATACTATGCCATTGTGTATATCACCCAGTGCCAAAATGATAACCAATTATCCTTGCATTTACATCAGCTTCCTGTTTTCCAAAAGAACATATGAAAACTGAGCTCACCTTAAAGATAGATTTCTATATTTAACTACTCTTAATTTTGTTGTACACATTTTTAAAGTTCATCATTTTTCTTAGTCTATTTTATAAGTGGAAGATTATTCAACACTTACCTCTTTCCAAGGACTGACAAACTGTGTACGAGCATATCGAGTTAACATGTGGACTATGACAACCTGTCCCCATTCTTCAACATCAACTAGTAAATTACATAGCTTGCGGTAATTCTTGTGAATCAGATCTATTCTATCCGGGCATACTTCCTCAAAAGCCATCACAACACTGCCAGCTACCAGCTAGAAATGAAAGAAACAGTATAACATTAAAAAAAAAGGCTTTCCCACCATCAAAGATTCTATTCTGACATTATAGAGGTACAATCAGTGTTATAAAAATCAATTGTTTAAAGTATTTAGTCATTTAATTAATAAGTGATTACACATTTAAATAACAAATTTTAAAGTGTCACTCCCTCAAAGAATAATTTTAAGAGTTGTAACATATCTGTCTACAAAGCAAATAGTTTTCTAACGTATTAGTAGAAATTCTGGTAATTAACTTATCACATTAAGTTTCTACAAATTGTTCATACATAAACATCTTTAACATGCACATTTTTCATTTTTAAAGCTAACCTAAATTCTAGTCTGAAGATTCATTATTCACTACATGACTATACTCAGAAGAAGAATCAAGACAATAACAAGGACCACATCATGTCAGTTTACAATGAGAATGACAATTTCACAATAAATTTATCTTAAAATGTATGTGAAGAATTCATAAATGTTTTTGAAACAAAACCACTTTCAGATCTTATATATCCATCTGTTTTTAATCCATCTGTTTTCACCAACATAATTTATTTACAAAGAAAACACAGGCTAAAATTTTAGTACATTTTATCACTTTCGTAACAATGTGCATTAGTTGAAATAATATATTACCAACAAAAGACATTTTCCCTAAGACCAAATAATGAACCATATATACTGTTTTATGAATTTTCACACTTTTGCAAAGTGGTGAAAACAAGATGTCTTTAGTATAAAGATACAAACTAAGCAAAATATACAATATGCAAATACTTATATGTATCTCTGATACCTCTGCAGTTAGTCAACAATATAAAATGGTTTTGAAAAAATAAATTAATATCATATTCTTTCTGAACACTAGGGATCTTCATTTTAGTGTCTAAAATTTCCCCAATGATTTAAAGTAAGCAATTAAATAGAAATATAACTTACTGAAATGGTACTTTTTGAAAAATATTAGACACAATGATATTCATACTTTAATGTTTGTCCCTTTACTTGGCTGACATTTAGTTTATTAATATGCAACCAACAACACAATTGAAAGAAAACAGCTCAGAATATAGACTTGCCATTATGCTAAACAAGTTTCCAGTCCTGTGGGGATTTTATGAATTACCAATCAGTACAAACGTGAAGCTGCATTTATTGACTCCAGCCCTGCCCATGTACTGGTGCCTGCTGGTCTCAGCATGTATGCGCCTCAATTGAAAAAGCAAAGAATTGATTATTTGTGTGAACTAAATAAAAATGTATTATATATGTAATTTTCTATTTGCTATTGATATGGAAAGAAAGTTAAGTTTGTGTTTTTAACCTGACATTTTGAGTTCTTCTGCACAAATCACTCTTTAAAAATTCTATTCTGTGATAATCATATTTCAAAAGGATAGAATTAGTATCACCTAAAAGTCTCTTAAAACTACTAGGTTTATGGCACCAAACTACACAATAACATAGTCAATGTTTTATATATATATATATATATATATATATATATATGTTTTACATATATGGCTATTTTGTTATTAATATAAAATATCTGTATTGGTTGGTAAAGGTGTTCAAGTACAAAAATAAATAATACCATTTAGAATAAAATAATCCATGGAATTGAAATAATTAAACAAAACTTAAATTTAAGAAATATTATGTAAAATCAAGTTATTTTGCCTAAGCCTAGGGCTTCTTATTTTCAGTGTTTCATAATAAGCGAAAATCGGCTACCACATGGTATTAAATTAAACCAAGGGTCACAGATACAAACTAACTCTTAAGTACTAACAAAGAACATTAAAAAAGAAATAAAATAATTACTTAAGTACAAATAAAGTTTAAGGAAACAGGTAATTAGTAAGAACTGGCTGTTTTAGATATTTTGTTGTACACTTTTAACAAACCTACCCTAAGCTAAAATACTACAAGAAGAACTGATATCAAAAATATTAGTTTCTCAAAAAAAGACAGTTAATTTCCATTGCACTGTGTCAACAGTAGCTTTTTATATAAGGAGAAAAATAAATCACTCCAACAAAACTAGCAATGAGCTCATCAAATTCAAATGCACTTTTCCATTTATGTATTTTTTATATTAAAGCAATAAACATGGTTCATTTATCTTCCCCTGGTTGCAATGTTTTTCTGTGCTGTTGCTATGAACTTCAGCCATTAGCTGTGCTCCAAGGTAAACTACATGAACCATCAACAAAAGTGACACCCCATCTATGGAGTTCATATTTTCTCCAGATTATCTATGCTAGTTGACAAGCTGGTAATGAAAAAAATCACACTAAGCAAATGGTTCCACTAATAACAATAAATTTCCTATAAAATTATGAAGGGTACAAAACGTTTCCTTGCATCTATTTTGTCATGAATTCTAATTAACGTTGCAAAAACCTGAGAGTGCTGGGTCATCACAAGAAGTGCATCAGGTTTGATTGATAATACAGTGTAAGTTGGCCAATGCTGCCAAGATTTTCTTCTCTTAAATTAATGGCCATCCAACCTGCCCTAATCATACAGCCCAAATGATATTCCCCTTCTTATTTCAATTTTCTTGAGGCATGGAAAATGGGAAAGATCAGTCATTTATCTTCTAATAGCTAGGTAATAGATCTATCACAACAAAACATCTGCACAAACTCAGAGGTGTGTTTTTTCGCCCACAACAGTGAGGCTTTTACTGACATTAAATCAATAACTTATAAAATGGTGTCTTATCCCCACAGCTTAGTTATGAACTACTATTATATTCATTAAACATCATTTTGCTAAATTAAGGAGAGGAAACTTTCATGTTAAAAAATATATATATATATATATATATGCAATCCAGTTTTTCAGTAGCCATAGACCAAATCTGTCTTCCAAAGAAACTCAGTTTTCTATTAGAAAGTTAAATGCCATCCATTTTAATCTTTAAAATTAACTCAACAGGAAAAATAAATAAATACCAGCCTGCTTTTGAGGTGTTCTAAATAAAAGAGACACTGGCCCCTGCTATGTTTAAATTGCTTAACAAATATACATTGTTCTTATATTAAAAAAAAAACAAAAGTGTAACAAGTTTCAAAAATAAATTTGTAACTGAACATTAGGAAAGATTTGTAGTAAAAATAAATCAGTATACATTAAATAAAAATAGGATGAAATGGTAAATCTAGGAATATAAAATGAAGAAATTGTATGAAGAAAACTTACAATGATTGATTGGGGATGGTAGACTATAGATTAAATATTCCCTTTTAATTTCCAGTCTGACTATAGTTATGAGGTTTCTATTATAGCTTTTGAAACTTACATATTCAGATAATGGTTCTGTAACACCAAAATGTTCTTCTAAGTTATATTACCATAACTATATTCCTAAGCCCCAAATGATTTATTTTTTAAAAAAGTAACTAGTCATATAGCCAATATTGGTCTTTCTCTAGTAAAAGGGAAATATCATTCTATTATATTTTAATATGTTTATATTCTACCTTTCCTTAAATAGAGAATTACAGAACTAGTTTACTTTGAGATCTCAATTGTAAGAAAATCTTCCTTTAGGCTAAAATAAGCAACAAGAGGTAGTATATCTCAAAGTCAACAGAGATTAAAAAAATTTTTTTTAAGATTTTACTATTTATTATTATTTTCAGAGAGAAGGGCAGGGGCAGAGAAAGAAAGGGAGAGAAGCATCAATGTATGGTTGCTTTTCACCTACTTCCAGCTAAGGACCTGGCTGGAGACCTGGCTAGAGACCTGGTTATGTGCCGACTGGGGAATCTAAACAGCGACCTTTGGGTTCGCAGGCCGGCTGCCAATTCATTGAGCCAAAGGGTTTAATTTTTTTAAGTTTGAAATAAATAAACAATTTTCAAATTTCTATTTATCAGGGGTTAAATTTTTTAAAGTTTGAAGTAAACAATTTTCAAATTTCTATTTATCAAAAGCAACAGCAATATTATGATAATGATCCTAAGAAGCTCCTGCTAATGACAAATACATTCCTTTCCAAAATTTGGAAGTAACTTAGACCAGGTTCATTTAATTGGGAAATATTTAAACTATAATTTGGAACGCTTATTGATTTTAAATGTCAATGATGACATTATTAATTTGGGGGAAAGAAGAACTATAGCTGTGTTCAATTAAATATTACATTGAACAAATAAAAGTAATAATAAAGATCCATAAATATCTATATACAGGGTGCACATGATAAATTGGTAATAACTTAGCCTCTCCTTATTTTATGTGCTTATTAATTTTGAAAAACTATGTTTCTAAGGTTATGATTTAATATCATGTTTCAAATATAAAGTATTAAATTCTGAGAGCAACTGTCATGTCGAAGGAATATGACGTTAGAGCAACCATAATTTCTGGACCGCATGCAGGGCGAACTGCTAAGGAAATTACGGACTTCAGTAACATCCCTTTACATACAGTTGACAACATGAAGCAGGTGTATGATGCTGATCCTGATGTTGTCACACTAACAAGAAAAACACATAAAGTACACAAGGACTGCACAAGTCCAGATATTGTACACAGAATCCAGGAGATCATCAATGAAGATCCAAGTAAGTCAATGCACTCCATAGCAAGAGAACTGCAGGTGTTGGATGCAAACGGTTTGCAAGATTATTGCTGAAGATAATCAGATACAGATCCTATGTTGTTAGAAGAGGCCATTTTATGACATAGCAAAGGAAAGGTGCTTTGAAAAAGCAAGGAACTGCTAACAAAATTGAAAAATCCCAAAGAAAACCCTCTGATTTTCTTCTCTGATGCAAAGACTTCTCAGCAGGACCAAATAGTCAAGAGAAGAAGACACAACAGGTGGCTCTGTGAGAATCTTAATGAAGTCCCAATTGTCATGAAAATGAAATTTCTGGCTACAGTGAGGGTGTTAGGTGTTGGCAGCAATGAAGGAGATATCATGACCCTGCATTTGTTTCCACAAGGTTTGAAGGTGACTGCTGATGCTTCCTTTGATGTCTTGAGAGCTGTAGTTGTACCGTGGATGCAGCAAGTTACAAATAGACGTCATTTTATCTTCCGACAGGATAACACCAAAAAGGTGCAAGAATTTCTCATTGTCAATGTTCCTGAATTTTGATCAAGGGAAATCTGGCTGCCTAGTTCACCACATGCAAATCCTTTAGACTATTATGTATGCAGCATTTGTGAGAGAAAAGTTAATAAACAACTTCATTCCAATAAAGAGACTGTTAAAGCTAAGACTGAAAACATGATAATGTCCATGGATAAATAAAAGTTCATGAAGGCATGCTCCAGATTACCAAATTGAATAGTCTATTATTGCAGCAAATGGATACTTTTTTGAACAATTTTAAAAATAATGACTTATATTTATGTATTTACATATAAGAATAAGTTTATTTAAAAATATAACACTTTTGTGGTATGTTTATTTTACTAAAATTTTGCCAATTTATCATGCGCACCCTGTAAGTATCAGAATATTTTAAATCTTTCTATAATTATCATACAAAGGGAAATATATCAGAAAACATTCTTGAAACAACACAAATTTAAGTACTACTGGTACCTGGGTAAATCTGAATCTTCCAACTCAAACTCAGAAACTAAAGATGTAAACTTATATCCTATGCATAACTAAAACAAAGAGACTCTCCAAACCTCAAATTACATATACGCTGAACAGTCAGCCCTCAATCCCAGAGTTAATTTTCATGCTTATATCATAAAAGTTCATAAAGACCTATGGCAGTCTGATAAACCTGCCAAGAACGAAGCAGACCAGAGTTGCTGGTGGGCATAAGAGGTATTAAAATCAACAGCAGAAAAAGAAAGAGAATTCTAAGTGTGAAAATACTGCAAAAGATTACTAGGAAGGGACTTCTTCACTGGGGAAAGGATTCAATGAGGCAATCTTGGAAAGAGAAAGTTTCAGGAGAAAATGGTTTAAAAAGGGGTGGAGGAAGAGGAGCCCTTAGAAGCTATAAGGCGATAGGAAACAAAAGAGGAAAACATTTAGGACCCCACAAGTAAACAGAAAAAATAATCAAAATAATTTTATGACATATATCCCTTCATATGAATGCCCTCTCTGCAAAAGACAAACACACACACCCCTGTGCTATACTGACACAGATGGGGCTCTGTACTAAGAATTTTGCAAAATATTATTACTCAAGTCAAGTTAATCACAACATCAATAATATTGTGTATCTAGGTCCTAGAAACAGATAAAAGTATACCATACAGAACACAAAATAAATTTCAATTTCTTGTCTCTGTCCTTATTCATTAAGCAAAGCTATGTTTGCTTACCTAAAACATTATACCAAACATTACAGAAGAAATGCAATGAAGGTTTCAACTACATTAAAGATTAAATGAAATTTGCTGGATAGCCTAGGAATAAAATCTCCAAGTATAATCTCATGCATAATATAATATTTTTAAAAATATACAGTGAAAAACTCATTAATGGAATTAAAATGTTCAACAAAACCTAATGTAAAAACAAAGTAGTAAAGGAGGAATGAGGAACCAAAAAGGCATGAAACAGAAAAAACAAGTAAAATAGCAGCTGTAAATTCAACTGGATCAGTAACATTAAAACACTCCATGGCGATGGTTCAATTCCCAGCCAGAGCAACATAACCAGATTGCAAGCCAGGTCTCCAGCCAGGTCTGTAGCTGAAGGCAGGTGAAAGGCAACCGCACATGATGTCTCTCTCCCTGTCTGCCTCCCTCCCTTCCACTTCCTCTGAAAAAATAATAAATAAAATCTTTAAAAAACAAACAAACAAAAAAACCACTGCATGTGAGTGGGTTAAATGATACAATCAAAAGGCACGTATTGCCAACCTGGATTAAAAAGCAAATTCAATTATATGCCGTCTACATGCGACAGACGTTGATTCAAAAATACCAAGAGTCTGGCATTACAAGCAAGGAAAAAGATATATCATATAAATAGTTACCAGAAAACACTGGAGCAGCTGTACTTACAATGGACAAAGTAGACTTTAAAACAAAAAGTATTACTAAATAACAAAAGGAAAATAAAATATATGCAACAAACATCAGAGCTCCCAAATATATTAAGTAAATACTGGAAGAATTAAAAAGAGAAATAAGACCTGGCCGGTGGCTCAGTGAAAAGGCACCGGCCTGTGAACCCAAAGGTCACTGGTTCAATTCCCAGCCAGGGCACATAACCAGGTTGCAAGCCAGGTCTCCAGCCAGGTCCGTAGCTGGAGGCAGGTGAAAGGCAACCATACATTGATGTCTCTCTTCCCCTCTCTCTAAAAATAAATAACATCTTTAAAAAAAAAGAGAGAGAACTAGGCAACTCTACAATAATAGTAGAACATTTCAATACTCCACTGTCCATAATGGATAAAATGGGATACTTTGACTCCCAATGTGTCCCATTCTTTCTCTATAAAGTTGGTCATATTAAACCCAGATACCAGTATCATTAAGAAGACAAAAAATTCTCTCCTTGTCTTCAGGCCCTGTCATGTAAATTACGATGTGTCCCTGTGTGGCCTCTTCAGGTCCAACTTGTTTGGTACTTTCTGAGCTTCCTAGACTTACTTGTGTATCTTTTTCCTTCGGTAATTTAGGGAAGTTTTCAGTCATTGTTTCTTCAAGTAGGTTCTCCATCCCCTGCTCACTCTCTTCTCCTTCTAGTAGTCCTATGATGTGGATGATGTTATGCTTCATGTTGTCCAAAATGATTAAGTTCTCCTCACTTTTTAAAATTCCTTTTCTTTTTGATTCTCTGCTTCAGTGCTTTCTTCTACCCTGTGTTCCAAATCACTGACTCAATCCTCTGCTTCATCTAACCTATTTATTCCTTCCAGTGTATTATTTATTTCAGATAGCACATTGTTTATTTCTGATGGGGGCTGGAGGGACTAAGCAAAAAATGGAAAAGGGATTCATGGACATGGACAACAGTGTGGTGATCGCTGGTGGGGAGAACATGAGGGGACAAAATGGTAATGGAAAAAATACAATAAAGATTAATAAAATAAAAATGAAAAAAGGCAAAAAATCAAACAAAAAATACAGAAGACTAGAACAACACTATAAACTAATTTGACCTACACAATCCTCTCAATGTACACTGAACATTCTCCACAATAAACCATATGCTACGCCATTCCACCATAACTATGTAGCTAATAGCTACTATATTTGGATGGCTGCTATCTGTGGATATACATGGTTCTTAGTGATATCATCCTAAAATAAGCTGGCACCTCCTCCTCAACAGTTAAGTCATATAAGTAGATACAGAAGCTTCTATGAAAGAAACTGGCTTCTCCAGAGGTCTGCTCACAGAACCCATGGGTCACCACTACTCCTACGTCTCATTATCACTACACACAAAGAATGGGAGTAGAGAAAGGAGAAGGAAATGACTCACATTAGCCAGTATGATTATTCTTACCAGCCAATAAAACAATCCTGTACATATGAAAATGTTTAGTATTTTTTTAATTATAATTAAAATTAGTAAGCACACTCTCTCTAACTTTTCAATATCTCCTTAGTACTTCTGAAACTTTACTTTAAAACAATTATTTGTTCCCAGGTGATTTTTAAAAATTTCTAATAAATCATTACTTGAAATAGAAACTTTGGCACTAGGCCTGGCTGGTGGTTTAGCGGACTCAAGGTAGCCTGAGAAAACAAAGGTCACTGGTTCAATTCCCAGTCAGGGCACATAACCAGGTTGCAAGCCAGGCCTCTAGCCAGATCCTTAGCTGGAGGCAGGTGAAAGGCAACCAAACATTGATGCTTCTCTCCCTTTCTTCCTCGCTCCCTGCCCTTCTCTCTGAAAATAATGAATAAAATCTTTAAAACAAACAACACCAAAAAAACTTTGGCACTAAAGGCAGTCAATAATTAAGCCACAGATTAAAAAAAGGGTTTCTTTTCCAACTTGCTCTTCTTTACACTCCAATGAAGAAACATATAACAAACTAAAATGCTAAATGCAACCCTTCTCTTTACATGAATATTTTTATTCTTCAAGGATTTTAATGCTCCACTTTTATACCTTTTAAGAATAATATCAAATGTATAATGATAAAATGATACTATGAAAATAAAACATACTTATACTTCGACATAACAATGTATTACTTACTGTGCTTTTATCCTTCAGAAGTTTTTCAATGACTTCAATTAACATTTCTTTCTGCTCTGGGTCAAGGCTAAAACATAAAAAGAAAAGAATATACATTACATTTTTTCTTTTATTTCTAACTTTAAATGAAGCTAACCATTTCAAAAGTACTGAGAAATTTAAGAGAGAATGAAAAGTGAGAATTATGTAAGCATAGAAACAAACAGAAAACAAATTTAATGTAAAATAGGATGTTTTTACTCCCAACGTGTCCTGTGCTTTCTCTCTAAAGTTGCTCATATTAAACCCAGGTATCAATAATATTAGGAACATATTTACTTATTTATTTTTTAAAAGATTATATTTATTATTTTTAGAGAGAGGGGAAGAGAGAAACGCAGAGAGGGACAGAGACATCAATGTATGGTTGCCTTTCACCTGCCTCTAGCTACAGGCCTGGCCGGAGACCTGGCTTGCAACCTGGTTATGTGCCCTGGCTGGGGAATCAAACCAGTGACCTTTGGGTTCGCAGGCCAGTGCCTTATCCACTGTGCCACTAGCCAGGGAAGAACATATTTAAAGAACAAGTTTACATCTTTAAAAAGAAGTTAGAAACCCATAAGAAAGCAGGTAAACCACAAATGTTCTGTTTTTAACTGAGGGGAAATATAGCAAGATAGACAGAAATCATTTCCTACAATGGATACATAATGATCAAAAACAAATATACAGAATTTCCAAATAAGAACTTTGTAACTCATTGTAGTTCACTGATGGAAACAGACATTATAACACCTGCCTTCTAGCCCTAGCAGGATGGCTTAGTTGGTTGGAGCACCCTCCTGTGCACTAAAACCTGCCTTCCAAAACAAACAAAAAACTTACAAGCAAAGGCTTACATATGTACAAAATTGAGAAATGCATCTTAACAGCAGCTCTAATCACTGAAATATTGACATCAATATAATTTCCTCCTAGTAAGGAATTCTGTTGTTCACTTGGTGAGATGCTAAACAATGGGTCTACAGAGGTAAGAGGCAGAGGTTAGAAAACACAGGAACACAATCACACCATACAACAGAGGTATGTATGAGGGATCATGAGGATAAAGGGGAAGGGCACCATGGAGGCCTCAGGCTTGTGGAGGGTTTCTTACAGGAAGTGACAGCTCAAAGAAATCTTAAACAACTGACTTTAGAGCCAAGGAAAGGAGGAAATTTTCTAGATAGAGACTAAAGGAGGAACACAACATGGTAATGAGATAAAAGCATTTTACATAGAGGACTAACAGGCAGTCGTGATAATGTACATTCAAAGCAAGGAGAGTAAGAGTTGAAGCTGGAGATAAAATAGAGCTCAGTGATGAACTTTTAAACCATCATGGCAAGCTTTGATCTTACTCTGCAAGTATCTAACAAGAAAAGAATGAGTGAGAAGCATATGGTAACTCTGACAGTTAACCTAAGAAAATGAGTTTTTATATTTTTACAAACACTATATGTTAATATTAACCATTATAATTACCTGAACATTTAAACCTTTTAATTCTTTCAAATTTCAGCTCCAGTCTCCCTTCCCCAGAAAGTATCTCCCAGCTAATGCCATTTCATTACATAGGAGCCCCATCCTATTACAGGCATTGTCAGTGTACCTTTGTATGTACATCTATATCACATGTTAATATCTTGTTCAATTATAGATTGCCTTTAATTATTGGCATGTTTTAGTCTCCCTTAAATGTGTAATATATCCTTTACTGTTTTCATAATTTTACACATATGACATAGCACCAGAAACTAAAATAATCTAGATAAAAGAATGTGGAATTCATGGAAACAGAAATTAATACCAAACTATTGCAAGTAATGATATTTCTATTTAGGCAGTATGTTTACTACAGAGATCAAGAAACGTATGGTATTTTAATAAGTAGCATACAAATATAGCATGGTGCTATATTTAAAAACAGTATTTTCTGAAATAGCTCTGGAAAATCAGACAAGGAAGGAAACAGCAGGGCCAAAGAGGGATGAAGAGAAACAAAGTGAGTGGGAAGAATAATGTACTCATGACTCCACCCTATATAAAAAAGAAAAAAGGCCCTGGTTGGTGGCTCAGTGGATAGGTACCAGCCTGCGAACCCAAAGGTCATTAGTTCAATTACCAGCCAGGGCAACATAACCAGGTTGCAAGCCAGGTCTCCAGCCAGATCTGTAGCTGGAGGCAGGTGAAAGGCAACCACACATTGATGTCTCTCTCTCCCTCCCTCTATGTCTCTCTCCCTTCCCCTCTCTAAAAAAAAAATTAATTAAAAAAAAAATATATATATATAAATTTTCTAATAATATATGTATATGTGTACATGAGAGGTAGACCATATAAATTTTGATTATTTTTAAATTATAAAATCTGTAAATTATTACAGGCCTTAATAGGCTCACAAGTAAAATCTTGTGTAGGGTCTCCATAACCAACACAAAGATGTCTGAAGAACGTTTGTGAGGGTGAAACATAAGTCACTGAGTTTACTCATTTTAGAACAGACTAGTTACGAGAGCTATAAATAAATAAATAAAGTAAGCCTTTATAGGCTATGACATCCCACGGAACAACAGAGACCTCTGATGTTATTAACAAAGCACCTACCTGTACAACTTTTGTATTGCGTGGGCTGCATTCTTCCTAACATATGGTGATAAATCAGCAGAAGCTTCCTTAATAGCGAGCATCATAATAGGTACAATAATTGGCACTCTAATACTGGACAGAACTCTCAAAGCACTTGCACGAATTAGTTGATTTGGGTCCTAAGAATTATGCAAAAACAGTCATCAAAATTTCAAGGTTATAGTATTTCAAAGACATCTTTATGATACAGTTAAGAGGAGCTCATAGGGTGCAGCGTAGCAACATCAGGGGAGGAGGGGTTTGGGGGAAGCTACTTAAAATAAACTATATGGAAATGGGTAAAAAATGGATTAATAAATGACTATTTCTCTGAATAATGTTTTAATGAGAAAGTAATGGTTCATCACTTACTACTAAACACACTAGATTTTCTAAAATTTCATAATAAAATGGTCCAGGTCATAAATTTTACCTTTAAAAAGTCATGTCCCCTCTCTGCACACTTTCAACAGCTAGTTGCTATAATGATGAAGAGTTTTTTGATGCATAATAATGATTATAGCAAACACAAATAAACTTATACAAACTGAAACATATAGGTGGTTACCTAAATTATTTTCTAAGGCTATTGAATAGGCACTGTGAGAGGCTTTTAACTCTTTCAAATCACTACTACGCCATTTAGTGAATTATGTTTCACTTCTTTCAGTGACACACCTTCAACTGTGCAGAAACTTTGTAGCTCTTTGACTGCTCACTTACCTTCAGAGCTCGCTGAAAAGTACTTATGGACAAGAGTGCCAGATCCTGCTGTTCTTCAGCATATCGAACCAGGTAAACATATACTAACTTCTTGATCTGTTAAAGTAAAAAGAAAAAAAATTTAATCCTAGCCAGATTGAAAACTAAGTATCAATATTTTCAATACCAAAATCCATTCTTATGATTTTTTTAAAGTAAATAACTAAGCCCGGTCATATTTTGGATTATAAAATAAATATATAGTGGGGCAAAAGTGGGTTTACAGTTGTTCATACAGAAAATAATATAGTAATTTATTAATATAATTATATAGAAAATTAATAAATACAAGGATAAACACTGTTCTGCATATTCACAACTGTAAACCTACTTTGTCCCACCCTACATAACTTATGAATGCTTTAAAGTGATCTTGTTATAAATAGATTTTACTAAATAAGGTACAATTTTGTGTATTACTTGTATCTGCAGTACTGCAGGTTAAGTTTTCTTAGATTGGAATCATTTCACAATATGGGAAAATCAGGTTACTTGCAATAACTCAGAAAAATCTAATGCAGTTAAGGAAGAAGAAAAAAGTAAGAAAATGTGGATGTATATTACATAGAAGACATGCTATCTTTCTTATTCACTATTACAAAATATGCGCTTATTTGTGGATGTGTAATATATAGAGTTTGTTAGCAATTTATGTTTTAAATAGCAACCAACCGGTCATGGGTACATTGTGAAATCAGTCAATCTTTGGTTAGAAAAGATGCTGAGAATGGAGACCAATTTGGATGAAAGTTGCAAACTACTAAACTATATTATGATTCATGTATAATATATATTCTCAGATTAGCATGTCAATGAGATAAGATTCCTTTCAACTAAATCCTGGAAATATACATTTCCAGTTATGAAGGCCCCCAAACGGGGGATGCTTGGGAAAAGGAATGAATGTTATAGTAAACTTTATTATTAAAATATGAACATACCTAATCTCTACCTCAACAGACTCTTGCATAGTTTTCAGGGGTTAGTTTAGGACCACACAGAAAGTCAACCACAAGTTCAAAAAACAGCTAGAATACTATTCTACAAATTTATTTAAATCCTAGGGATTTTTATTTTTTACCTCAACTTAGTAGACATAGTAATTTCTACTCTGGGGACCAGCTGAGCACTGCAAGTGCCATTATTTCTGAAGGCTTCAACTTGTAAAAGACATGTAGAGGAAAAACAGAGGGTATTCAAAGAAGTAAGACTTGTGCACAGCCTAAATAAATAAATAAATAAACAAATCTACTACTTATGATGGAAAACTCCAAAAACAGTAAGTTGTACTTCTGGTTAAAGTTGAGTTACATTATGGAAATGGGGAGGATCTGACTCAAAAATCAAATTCATTTATTACTATGGGTTTGGCACTATCTCTAGGGCAACTTTCACAAAAGTGAGTTCTGCAATACACCATTTTGGTGATATACTTCATATTTTAGAATAATGAATGGTAACAGAAAAAGCTTTGAAATAAGAATTTTAATAATCCAATCTACAACAGTAACATCTTATTTAGGTGGAAAAATTGCCTGACCGAAACTCTAAGAATATTAAAATATTAACTGAACTCCAAAATTATTTTCAAAATGAGGTATACAAATAATACAAAGAACTTGGATTCTGCCCACTAATTATATGGTATGGTGGGTTATGTTTTCTTATCGGTCAAAAAGTGCTGAAACTCCAAATCTGTTTCTATAGTAATATTCACATTCCAGTATACATTACATGATCTGTAGCTAAGTAAAAATAATGTGTAACAAAACTTCCAAAGGTTGGAAGTGTGTTCAAAAAACTGTTTTTAAAGGCAATGTAATCATTGTTTGTAACAAAAATATGATCAACTAAAAGAAAATTGGAATGAGTTGAAAATCATCAAATGTTTCCTTCTGGCACTGCTCAGAACCTGTATCTCCCTTTTCAAATATCTCCCAATACCATGACCTAATCTTCCTTATATATCAGTACCGTATACATCAAAAAGTTTATGGAATGTTCAAAGAGCATAGGAAATGGTGGAAGTCATTACAAATAGCTGGAATCAACACTGAAAAGGAGTATTAGTGTTACACTAGCCACATTTTATATCATACTAACCAATCTGGACTACTTTAAAGACAACTGCCATGGCTTCCCTTCCCACAGACTCCAATTTCCTATTACACAGCATAGTTTTGAGGTCCTTCATCATTCTTTTACCCCCTTCTGAAGCCACTCTAATTTGTCTACATTTCTTTCAGTGTGCCTTTGTAAACTAGAAATGAAGGTTAAGCAGAACAAACTACTTAAGACTTTGTTCAGGTTAGGTACTTGCAGTAGTGATACAACTCATTCTTAATTATGATAATACACATTCTCCAAATATACTACTGACTAAATCAAGCCATACTTGAATAACTATCCTGATGAGTTTTTTTTTTTTTCTTTTCTTTTCAAAGAAGAGCAAGATCTTACATTTACCTATAGAAATGTTCAACAAATTAAATTCAACTCATCACAGCATCCTAAAATAATTTTAGACCTTAACTTGTAATCTGACTTATTTTTCTGCTCTTTACAATTTCATGAGCACAAGCAAAAACTTAATGAGCATACTTTCTATATCACCATTATTAATACCAATGTTAAATACACTACTTTCAGTTGCTGTCAATCAACTCCTTATACAGCACAGTGTTCAGGAAAAAGTAAGAAAAATTAATTTCTAATTACTCTTCAGTGTTAAATAAATCCACAAAACCTTAAAAAAAAAAATCTATAATCCTTAGCTCAGAATTCGATACAGCCCAAAATCTGGCACTAAATTCCTTCTAGTCAAACAGGAACAGACCCCAAAAACATCTTGCACATTTTTTCTCAATTTTCACTCATATTATCACTCTACTTTCCCCCTAAGTTGCCCAAATCAGAATCTTCCCCCCCAAAAAACAAAAATTAAAGAATAAAATGTCCATTAACAGGTGAAGAGTAAAATAAATATAGTGCCATCCACATAACCCTACACTGTGCAGCTGCTATACAGAATTAAATCACGTGTATTGAAAATATGTCCTTGTAAAATTTGTAAAGGTGCAAAATAGTACGCCTTATATCTTACTTCTGTATTTTTCATTTCTGTATTAATAAACAAATAGGTACACACATAATGTATTTTATCAATCTAAGGTAGACCAGATGTGCCATTATATTATAAACCACAAATAATGGAACAACACCCTGACTGATGTGGCTCAGTGGATTGAGTGCCAACCTGCAAACCAAAGGGTTGCTTGTTCAGTTCTCAGTCAGGGCACATGCCTGTGTGGTGGGCCAGGTCCCCGGTTGGAGGCATGCGAGAGGCAACCACACATTGATATTTCTCTCTCTCTCTCTTTTTCTCCCTCTCTTCCCCTCTCTCTAATGATAATTTTTTTTTAAAAAAAGAACAACAATAACAAACCATGACAATTATAAGTTACCATCAAATGTTAAGGTAAGTAAAAACAGCAGTAACAAAATAAAAAACAAATGTCTTAGAATGGACATAATATAGTAATAACATCAGACACATATAGCACTTATTATGTACCAAGCATTGTTCTAAATGGTTTACTTAAGATTACTTTATATTCACTACTCAATAAACAGGTCTTATTGTCCCTGTTTTACAGATGAAGAAACAGAAGCACAAAGAAATTTAAGTAACTTCACCAAGATAGCATATTTATTAAATAAAGAACCAGGATTCAGGTAAGAATAAAAGTTAAGAAATCTATAGTATAATTTGCTAAAAGTAATTATCTCTGGGTGCAGCTACTAACCAGTGATCTTTACATTTTTTAATCTTTTTATATTACTTAACTTTTAATAGGAATATTAATTTTTTTCATAAAACAATTCAGACATTTTCACTTCAGGACTGAACCTCACCTTTCCAGACATCCTCCAAAACACACATACACACACACACACACACGCACGCACAAATATTTTCTCTGATTATAAAACTATCTCAAACTGAAAATTTTTAGGATCCCTAACAAGACAGTTTCTTCTTTAGTATTGTCAACATAGAGCCACCGGAATTGTTTTAAACCTGCTCAATAGGTTAACAAAACTCAGCTAAATGAACAAACTTTTGCAAGCTAACCAATCTGTGACACCCCCTTGTTTCTGGGCATTAGATAACGAGGAACAAACTCACTCCAGAAAAATCACACCTCTGAGTGTCAATCAATCAATGGCAGTTTCACCCAGATGACCTCACATCTACATACAATACCAACACACTTAGGCCCCTGAAAGTCTATAAACTGTTTTTGTTTGTTTGTCTGTTTACATGAATGCTTTAAATGATCACTTGGAACCAATGATCTTACCCAAAAATACAAATGGAGGCCCTGATTGGCAGCACAGTGGACAGGAGCCAGCCTGGGAACCTAAAGGTCGCTGGTTCAATTCCCAGCCAGGGCACATAACCAGGTTGCAAGCCAGGTCTCCAGCCAGGTCCACAGCTGGAGTTAGGTGAAAGGCAACCATACATTGATGCTTCTCTTCCTCTCTGCCTCTCTCCCTGCCCCTCTCTTTTAAAATAATAAAGTCTTTAAAAAATAAAATAAAATTAAAAAAATGGGTTCCAAAGTTATGTGTATCTAAGTGTATAAGATGGCAACCAAATGATCCAAAATATGCCAATATTTAAATTTTTTAATGGAAATATAAATTTTAAAAATTCTTTAATTAGTTTTAAAATGCACCCATCTAATTGTTTGAGGTATAAATGATATTTTCCCCAAAACAGATTTTAAAGTTCTTAAGATAAAGACAGTGCCAAAAAGCAATTCATGTTTGCAGTTTAACTGATCTATAGCAATATTTCCAGTACCTACCACATGCCTGGAATATAGTAAGAACTCAATAATTATCAGCTGAATAAAACATATCACAGCCCACTGGTAAGCTGAAAAAAATTAAAGGTATTTCCCATTAGATAACTATATCTAGGATCTAAGTTACCACCAATGGTTATAATGTACATCTATTAAGATGTCTAAAGGACCCAAACATACTATGAAGAAATGATAGGTATTACAAAGATTGCCTCTAAAGTCTTTAACTTGTGGAGTTTTAAGTTATCATACAGAATATTCTTTCTCCTTACTAACTAGATTCAGATCTCAGTCTAGATACAGTTCTCTGAAAAGTTCTGAAGAATGCGTTAGTCCACCCATCCCTTCCATCCTCTGATTTCTTAGTAAGTTTTATTTACCAACTGGCATAGCCAACTTATAAAGCTGAATTATAAACCCCAGCATATATCCAGAAGTTCAAGTTGGCAACAATGAGACATGCAGATCCACAAGCTGAGCTAGCTAGTAATTATAGCTTAGCTATAATTACTCACTATTACAGAAGGACTTTTGTGACTGTTAAAACAAAAAGCATAACAATATTAAATCACAGAAGGTTGCAAAACACTAAATTTGTTCTAGTTCTGTTATAAGAATCAATCAATATTGACCACAAGAGGCCTATGCACTGACTGGCTGCAGGTGTGCAGAGAAAACCTACTTTCCCCGAAACCATTCTGTGACCAGAAACTGGAGTACTTAAAGCTCCGTGACTACATCATTTTCTGATCAGTTACTTTCATTCAATGCTACAACACTCCTTGCTGTAAAGCTAATCATAGCAGAGCCCCAGTAGGCTGGAAGAACACAGGCAGATCTGTTTAATTAGTTTATCAATACTAGTACATCAAACTTCATGAGTTATTGACTAAACCTTTGATTATTTTTGTACTATAACCACTGACTGCTTACTAGGTCACATTTTGTATCATTTGACATCGAATGGCAGATGACGTATAGCCCAACTGAGTATCTAAGGCAGCATGTACTTGGAAAAATGAAATTTTGCACTTGATAGCAATAAAACATCAATCAAGTCTCTGAACATAAATTTTAAAAAGCTTATGCCAGTTTCACACAACATCAAAGGACTACGCATTTTTCAAAAATTAACAAGGTATTCAATAACAAAAGAAATTCAAACAAAGGGACCAGCAGCAATTATGTTTATAGAGACATTTTCCAACAAATTGTTAGGCAGCATACCAGAATCTGATTGTAAAGGAAAAGGATGCACAAATAGAAAAGTACTGCTATTGTAACCCTCTGAAAAGTTACAAACAGCTTTGAATTAACAATAACTAGTACAGAATTTTCTGTTTACAATAAGAAGACTAGTTAATTAACTACCAATTTCTAAGGACTTAATCATTTCTACTCATATTTAAAACATAAAAAAATGTATACCGATGCTAGATACCTCCCCCAAGGATAGCTAATACCAGATGTTGATAAGGAGTCAAACTAAGGTAGAAAAGCAGGAACAAATCACCAAACAGGATGAATGGCTCTAGAAGGGGAAATGGTCTAAGAGGCCTATGCACAATGGTCTAAGACTTGGCTTTGGACTCTACTCATCCACATACAAGCTGTGTGACCTTGGTCAGAGAAGTTAACCTTTCTGCTATCTTGTCCTCAAAGCCTAAAATGGAATTATATCCTAAAATAATAACATAATTAATATAACCCTCCCTCTCACAATCTCTGAAAATTAAACAATATACTTGAGTGAATAATCTATGAGTGAATTAAATCATAAAGTAAATAAAAAATATTTTTAACTGAATGATAATGAAAGTATTAATTAAAATTTGGAAAAAGCAAGTAAGGCAATGCTAATAGGAAAATACATAATATTAAAGGTTTATATTAAGAAAAAAATTTCATCTGCATTCCCAACTCAAAATATCAGAAAAATGTAATAAAACCCAAATTAAGTAAAAGGATGGAATATAAAAGATAAATACAAGAGTTAATAATCCTATCAAAAAAATGAATGGCATTGAAAGAGGAAAAACAAAACTTTAAAAGCTGTGTTTTTAAAGATCAATAAAATTGAGAAGCCTCTAAATCAATCAAGGAAAAAAAGGAAAAAATTACCAATATTAGGAATAAAAGAGGAAACATCACTGGGGAAACTAGATATTAAAAGGATACTAAGAGAATGTTAACACTTTATGACAGTAAACTGACAATCTAGATGAAATGTATAAAAATCCTGAATGACAAATTACCAACACAGATCCAACTACAAATAGAAAATCTAAACAGTCATGTGTTAAGGGTCTACAAGACCATCTTTAAGACGATTCACTAAAGGAACTCAAGAGTTCAGAAAGTTGTTATAGTCAGGGTTGTAATTCATTACAGCAAAAGTAAAATCAGCAGAAAGGAAAGGCATGTGAAGTTCAGAGGAAACCAGGTACAAGTTTCCAAGATTCCTCCAGCAAGCTGAGTCACATTAAGAGCTGCTTTGTTCCATCAGCAACAATGTGTAACAACAGGTCAACGAGCTGCCAGTCAGCAGAACCTGATTAAGACACACTCGTCCAGGTTTTTTATTAGGGGTTGGTCATGTAGGTACTATATGCCTAGCCTACACACCCTGTCATGAGTATGTATGACATTAGGAACTGAAGCTTCTGACCATAGAAGGAGAGCAAATTTTTGCCATAAATCACGTTTAGTATAAATGTTTGGGCAAACTGGTATCCATGGCTCAAGACCCAACACATGTAAAATACTCTTTATCGGACAGAACAGTCCAAGAGCTCAGCTTGCCAGAAACCAACCAAGAGCCAGCCATGAAAACAGATCTTTCTTGCAATGTATAGGGTTTGAACAACTCAAGTCAGTGGGTTAACTGTATCCCAGACAGGCCTATACCAAGTAAACCATTTGAATTCATAATTAAAAACCTTCCCATAAATTAAACTCCCATTCCCAGATGACTACACAGTAAAATAAAATAATACCCAACTAGAATCAAATATCAATGTTACAAATACTCTTTCAGGTAACAAAGAAGAAACACCTCTCAACTCTTTATAAAGCTGGCATTAACTTGATTATCCTGGTATCGAAACCAAAGGCTGTCACAAGAAAAAAGAAAGATTCTTCAATTACATACAGATGTAAAACTCCTTAACGAAAGTTGGTAAATCAATTCTAAGGATATATTAAAAGATATAGCCATGAAAGATTTATCCCCAGAAACAGAAAGGCTTAGTAACTGAATTCCAGTTACTCACCCTAAGAAAAGAATGACTTAATATGGTGAAGATGGCAATTCTCCCCAAACTGATCTATACATTCATTGTAAACAATATTAATCCCAACAGGCTTTGAAGATACTGGGATGCTGATTTTAACAATTACATAGAAAGGCAGAGGACCCAGATTAGCCAAAACAAGACTGAGAACAGAACAAGACTGGAGAGCATGTCTTGCCTGACTTCAGGACTTACTATGAGACTACAATACACAAAATATTGTGGTACAGGCATAAGGATACACATATACATCAGCGAAACAGAAAAATGTTCAGAAATATACTCACCACTTATATGATCAAGAATTTCTCACAAAAATGGTACAATAATTCAATGAAAACATATATAATCTTCTTAATAAATGATAGCAAAACAACTAAATATCTGGGGGTGCGAGGGTGGGTGGGAATGAACCTTACCTCACACCACACACACAATCTAATTTGAAATGTTCAGAAAAGAGTTAAAGTACCAAGCCGGGGATTGCTTTCTTTAGAAAGTTTGCTTACAAACTGGCCCCGAGTGGTATATGACAATTTGAATTTCAGAGGTATTCCCTAACTAATAAGTGTGGTTAACAGACAAAGAATATGATTTGCGCTAAACATGTGCTCTTTCTCTTGGAGCCTGGAATTTAGGTATATGCTAAGCACTTCATCCCTATATGAATAGCCCCCAATGAAAGACTTGGGTACTAAGTCTCTAATGAGCTTTTCTAGTGGACAGCGCCTCACATATGTTGTTAAATTGAAGCTGGAAGAATCCATTGTACTGAGAAAATCACTAGGAAAGAATTCTTGGAAGGTTTTGCATCTGGTTTCCTCTAGACTTCGTCCTATGCACCTCTTTTACTACTAGATTTTGTTACGTATCTTTCTTTCATAAATCATAACTATGTATGTGACTAAATCCTGATGTCTTTGAATCCTCTCACTGAATCATTGAATATGTGGGTCATCTTGGGAACCCAACCACAACATGCATCAAAGTCCCAAATGTCAGAGAGAAAACTATTCAACTTTTAGAACAAACCAGGAGAAATCTTTGTAACATTAGGTAAGGTAAAAATTTCTTACACAGGAAAGAAAATCAGTAAAATGAACTCTATCAATATCAAATGTTTGTTTTTTAAAAGACATTAGAAAACAAAATGGCACAGACCAGAGGAAAATAAATAATAGTAAACAACCATCTATCTGACACATGGCTTTTGTCAAAATATATTTTAAATGGTTACACTTTAATAATAAGACAAAATAATTAAGAAGAGGCTCAAGGCTTGAACAAATATTTTATAAAAGAAGATATATGACTATCAAGATCATGAAAAAAAGCTTAGCATCACTAAAAATCCAGAAAAAATGCAAGATACAATGAAGTTACTATAAAATTTAATAAGATCAAATGTTGAAAGGGATGTGAACTAATTGAAAGGCAGACAGCCACTTTGGAAAACTATATAGCAATGTACTATCTCCTAAAAATTAAACATATCCTTCCCAGAAAATGCAACAAATCTATTCCCATACATTTACCCAAGAAAAAGTAAAATGCATTTCATGATTGGGACATGAAATCATCTGTTTTTCCAGCGTATACACACTATATAGTTACTCCTTCATGGGTCACTTAGTAGCCATCTCAGTAATCAGATTGATTGCTGAAATATCAGTAACAGTACCCGTATACAAGTAACCTTTATTTCAGTTAATAATGGTGCCAAAGCCAGTCATGTAACTTATACTACAGTACATTATAACTGTTTTGTTGTATGTTTTTAGTTATAGTTAATCTCTTACTGGGCCTAATTAAACTTTATCATAGGTATGTATGCATAGGAAAAAAACATCTATAGGTTTTGGTTCTACCTGTGGCTTCAGGCAAACACTGTGAGTCTTAAAACATATCCCCCAAGGATAAGGGGGAATAGTGTATGATATTTGAAAGTAGGCTGTAATAACATTAAGATATACATTGTAAGTCCTAGTAGTAGACTGTAAAAAGTTAAACATGGCCCTGGCTAGTGTGGCTCAGTGAACTGAGCACCAGCCTGTAAACCAGAGTCACCAGTTCGATTCCTAGTCAGGGCACATGCCTGGGTTGTGGGCCAGGTCCACAGCTGGGGGTGCACAGAGGCAACACTCATATTGATGTTTCTCCTCCTATCTTTCTCCTTCCCTCCTCCTCTCTCTAAAAATAAATATTGTTTTTAAAAAGTTAAAGACATACACTGTACACCTAGAGTAAGTACCTAACAAATACATAAAATAAAGAAATACAGCTTTAGGGATATTAATAATACTTGATTATAAGTGAAAAAGCTCCCTATATCCTTACATTCTACTTGTTAGACTCCACTTATGTCCACCTAAAACATTGGCCCTGATGTCACTAGGTCCTTGAAAATATTCTTCAGTGGAGATGGTTCCCTCTCCTAAACTTCCCAGACTCAAACAGGACCAGGCATATTCCTTTATGCTAACAATGGGCAAATAGCAGGCATGTGTGCTGGCATTTTGACTGTCACACAGATATCACTGCTTCCTACTGAGTAAACATACCCTCCTCAGAATCAACACAAACCTAGTGATACTTAAATATCTTACTCTTCATTGCAAGTAAGTAAAAAACATGATTCTTTCCAATAAAACAAATCATGAAACTTATGAAAGAAAACAGTACCTCAATATTTTTACTGGCCACATTCTTCACAACAGCAGGAAACAGTTCAGATGCATTTTTCCCTTTTGCAATCATCTAAAGAATAAAAGTAAACAACAACAATAAAATTTAAAAAAAAAAGAATAAAAGTGGAGTATTAGGGGCTGAAGCTTCTTTTAAATTATTCATTTGAAAACAAAACATATATTCCACATTAAATATTTAGAAGACTGAATCAGCAAATAAGCCATGGAATTAACAAACTGAACTCTTTTTGGGTCATCTTCTTATCCCAAATATCTCAGTGAAGAGCAAAGAACAATCACCCTGTGACAATATAAACAAGCAAATATATACACATATTAAGGAAGAATTATACAGTAGTTTAAGACATAAAAAATATTCATAATAGTTTCCCTGGCTAAAGAGGTTGTATTTTTTAAATATTTGTACCGTTTTTATGTTTCAAGTTCTTACATTGAAGATGTACTTCATTTGCAATGGGTGGTGAGGGGCATGGGGAATAAACATTATTTTGAACAAAGTAATTCTTTTTCCCTTAGCTTTATTTCATAGGTTCCATAACTCCTCCAACCATTAATTTTCAAAGTTTCCTTCCCCAAGTCCTTTCTCTGCCCACTGAAGTTATGTACACCACCATCTTTTCAAGTTAAGAGTATTCTACAATTTCTGAAACTCCTAAGATTTCATTCACTCTCCTGACTTAACTGTAGCCTCTGTGGGGATCATTTCCACAGATTCCAGCCCTGAGTCCTAGCTCTACTTCTCTAACTGGACATCACTGGATGACTCTCTCATCCCAAACTTACTATGTCTAAAACTAAACTCATTTCTCATGATAACATGATACTCTACTATAATTTCCTATTTCCACCAATTTTCCCAAAAATTATGATACTAAACTTCATACCAAACAATTTTACCAAACATAACAAACAATTATACCCAAACTCACAGAATTATCTTGGTCTCAGGATGAGGACCTATTGTGATTTCTTAGTACTCAGCTTAACCGCTTGTTACTGCTTCTATCCTAGCACGGGTCAGTATCACCTCACAAGGGATGTTTCCAACAGTGTCTCCTCCTATCCAAAATCTTCATCACCGACAGGTTAAACCCTGCTCAAAGATTTCAAAAGCCCTTAACTGCCTAGGAATTCAAACTATCTCAATGTTCAAATACCCTTACAATTTGCACTAATTAAGCTCATCGACCACTACTTTTCTATACCAATGCTATTATCAAGGTAAACTGATCTACTTACTCATTACTAGAATATTCTCTGGCTCCTCTATGTCTATACTCATATGAGGGGGGACCCAAAAAAACTGGATTTATAAAAAATTGTGTATTTATTCTTACATGTTTAAACTTCAGTCACCTTCAAAGTGCCCTCCACTTGACACCTATCAAGATGTTTTTCCACTGCTCAAAACAGTTTTTGAATTCATCAATTTTGATGCCTTTTATTTAGTGCTTCTGCGGTTTTTTGTTTCACCTCCCCCACATCAGCAAAACATTTTCTTTCCAGGACTTCTTTTCATCCAGGGAAATAAAAAAAAATTGCTCAGGCAAGGTAAGGTATACAGGGAGGGTGGGGCATGAGGGTCATGCCATTTTTGGTTAAAAACTAAACATTCAGCATGGTGTGACAGGTATGTTCGTAAGTCACCCACCATGAAATGGGCAAACACTGTGAAAGGGTCTTCAAAAATAATCCAATGAGGCTGAACACAGCCTCTCACAACAATGCCAGCTGACAGACCAATATGATGGGTTCCTAGAAAACCCTTACCTGGTGAGGGAAGCCTGTACTACAAGGGTACTACCACCCTCCAGAAGGTAAGTCTGACATTTTTTGGGTCCCCCTCATATCGTGCCCCCAACCCAATTCTTTTTACTCTTCTGAGTTCTAACCTTTTATCTTGAGCATCATCAATTTCTAACCATTCTCCCTTGTTAGAGCCATCCCCTAACATTTAGCTCATTATGGCATCCACGCCTAATTTCCTCTAGAATTTGTTACATCTGCATTTTTCATTTGAATTTCTAATGTGTTTTTTTTTTCATTTATTTTTATTTTATGTCTACCTGTATTCTTCCTTCACTCTCATTCTCAGAATATATCTTTGTATACTATTTTAAGACCAGACTTTGGTAGTCACAAATAAAATTTTTACGTAGAGGATCATTTTTTGAAAAGGATTCTTTATGACTCACACACCACATCTCAGAAACAATTTTAAAAAGATAGAAAGTATTCATTTTATAATTTACAACAAATGTTTAATAAATCCTAGGTGATATATATATATATATTTTTTACTATCTGATATTTTAAGCATTTTAATCCCAGGAAGCAACTTCTCAGAGGACCTTTCTACACGACAGCTCTAAAATACTCTAACACAGCTACTCTTTTCATATCCCGTGGTATTTATTTAAGTGTTTTATGAAATCTGCTGAGTAATTCAAAAGGTTCACAAAATGCTGCAGCTAAGATATCTTTACATGATTTTATACCTCTCTCCATTTCCTCATTTGTAAAATAGGGAGTGATTAAATATTCTCTAAGGCCCCTTCAGTTATTCAATGATTATGAGATCCAGTCCTATTACATCCAATTCTAAGCCTTCCTCAGTTTTACTCTACTGAGTGTAGACTACAAAACTGTAGTCAAATTCATTCGATATGTCTGCCCTGGCTGGTGTAGCTCAGTAGGTTGAGCGTCCACTACAAAATGGCAGCTGGTTTGATTCCCACTCAGTCAGGGCACATACCTGGGTTATAGGCCAGGTCCCCAGCTGGGGGCATGGGAGAGGCAATGGATCGATGTTTCTGCCTTCTCTTTCTCCCTCCCTTCCCCTCTCTCTCTTGCAGTGTCTGAAAGGACACTACATGCCAGGGACCATTCTAAGCTGAGGATACAACCAAGAACAAAACAAATTCCTTGCCCATTGGAGCTTATCTTCTATTGAGGGGTGAGAGACACTAAACAAATACAATGTGTTAAATGGTAAAAGAGAGTACTATGGAGAAAAATAAAGGTACACATGAGATATTTTGGAAAACATTGATCTACTCATTAGTTACCACTTGGGGAATAAGTAGATATAGGCTATCCCCTTCCCTAGCATAACTTATCATCAAATCATAATTGGCCCTAATATTATCTACTACTGGAGTATAACAGAAATACCTATTGAAGTCCTTTACCCATTTAATTGGCTTTTTAATAACTGAGTTATATGTTTAAAAATATATATTCTAGATGTTAATTCCTTATCAGACACATGATTTGAAAAAAGCTTATCCCATTCTGTAGGTTGCCTTTTCGTGCCATTAATATGGTGTTGAGGCACAACATTTCAAATTTTGATACAGTCCAAATTATCTGTTTCTTTTGCTGCTCACCTTTTGTAGTTATATCTAAGAATCGTTGACAAATTCAATGTCATGAAGCTTTTGCCTTATAAGTTTTCTTCTGTATGTTTTGCGGTTTTAGCTCTTACATTTATGTCTGTGATCCATTTTGACTTTATATATGGTTTAAGATAGGGGTCTAAATTTATTCTTTTATTCATGGACAGCATTTGTTGAAAAGACTATCCTATCCCATTAAAACATCTTGTGCCCTTGCTGAAAATCAATTGACCAGATATGTGAGGTTTTTTTTAAGATTTCATATATTATTTTTAGAGAGAGGGGTAGGAAGAGAGGCAGAGAGGGAGAGACATCTGTGTATGGTTGCCTTTCACCTGCCTCCAGCTACAGACCTGGCTGGAGAGCTGGCTTGCAACCTGGTTATGTGCCCTGGCTGGGAATGGAACCAGCAGCCTTTTGGTCTGCAGGCCGGTGCCTTATCCACTGTGCCACCATCCAAAGCCAGATATGTGAGATTTTATTTCTGGGCTCTCTTTGTGTACATGTCTGTCTTTATGCTAGTATTACATTGTTTTGAGTACTGTAGCTTTATAATAAGTTTCCAAATCAAAAACCGTGAGACTTCTACCTTTGTTCTTCTTTTACGAGATTACTTTGGCTACTCAACATCCCTATAAATTTTTAGATATTATTTTTGCAAAAAAAAAAAAAACCCATCACTGGGATTTTGATAGAAATTACATGGAATACTTGGGGTGTCCTGACACCTTAACATTAAGTCTTTCAATACATGAACAAAGGATGTCTTTCCATTTATTTATATCTTCATTAACTTCTTCCGCAATATTTTGCAATTTTCAAGGTGCAAATCTTTTGCCTCCTTGGTTTATTCCTAGTCATTTTATTCTTTTTGATGCTATAGTAAATAGGACAGTTTTCTTAGTTTCCTTTCGAACTGTTCACTGTCAGTGTACAGACACAATTAATTTTTATGAGTTGATTATCGCCATGCAACTTTGCTGAATTGATTTATTAGTTCTAAAAGGTTTTTGTGGAATCTTCAGGTTTTCTAAATATAAAATCAGGTTTTCTGTGAACACAGATAATTTTACTTCTTTTTCAAATTGGGATGTCTTTTCTTTTTATTGCTAACTACCCTGGCTAAAACATTCAACACTATGTGGAATAAAAGTGGCAAATGCAAACATCCTTACTTTGTTCTTGATTGTAGAGAAAAAGCCTCCAGTCTTTTACCATTGTATCTGATGTTGGGGAAGGATTTTTAATATATGGCATAAAATATATTGAGGTAGTTCTCTTTTAGACCTAGTTTGTTGAGTGTTTTATCATGAAAGAGCATTGAATTTTGCCAATGCTTGTTCTGTATCAATTGAGAAGATAATGTGTTTTCCCACTTCCTTCTGCTAAGGTGGTATATAACAATGATTAATTTTCAGATGTTCTCGATATTCTTTTTTCAAAGTATATTTTAATGATTATGCTATTAGAATTGTCCACATTCCCCTTCGCCCCCTCCACCTGGTATCCCATTCCTTCTAGCAATCCTCCCCCTTAGTTCCTATCTATGGGTAATGCATGTAAGTTATTTGACTTCTCTATTTCCTATAATACTGTTATTAAAATCCCTGTCTATTTTGTACCTACCAACTACAGTTCTTAATTCCTGTACCTTTGCCCCCATTGTTCCCCTTCCCCCTTCCAGCTGGTAACACTCCAAATGATCTCCATAACTTGAATCTGGTCCTACTGTTTGCTTTGTTTTTTTAAGATTCAATTGTTGATAGCTGTAAGTTTGTTGTCATTTTACTGTTCATTGTTTGATCTTTTTCTTAAATAAATAGTTTTAACATTTCATGTAATAATGGCTGGGTGATGATGAATTCCTTCAGTTTTACCTTGTCCAAGAAGCACCTCATCTACCCTTTAATTCTAAATGATAGCTTTGCTGGAGAGAGTAATCTTGGTTGTAGGTCCTTTGCTTTTCATCACCTTGAATACTTCTTGCCAGTACCTTCAAGCCTACAAAGTTTCTTTTGATCAATCAGCTGACAGTATTATGAGAACTACTTTGTAGGTAACTCTGCTTTCCTCTTGCTGCTTTTAAGATGCTCTCTTTGTCTTTAACCTTTGGCATTTTAATTATGTGTCTTAGTGTGGTCCTCTTTGGGTCCATCTTGTTTGGGACTGCTTATGCTTCTTGGACTTGCCTGTTTCCTTCATCAAATTAGAAGTTCGATTTTCTGGCAGTCCTGGGTGTGGTTTTTTTTTTTTTTTTTTTGCTTGTTTGTTTTTTAAAGATTTTATTCATTCTTTTTAGAGAGACTGGCAGGGAGGGAGGAAGAAAGGGAGCGAGAGATCAATGCATGGTTGCCTTTCATCTGCCTCCAGCTAGGGACCTGGCTGGAGACCTGGCTTGCAACCTGGTTATGTGCCCTGACTGGGAATCCAACCAGTGATCTTTGTGTGTTTTGTTTTGAGGTTAATTGTAATTCTTCTTGTGGTTACATGAGGAGGCTAAGCATGTCTACCTATGCCTCCATCTTGACTGGAAGTTCTCCTCATATTCTTTTAAAAATATTCAGTAACAGTATAAATTTAAAAATCCACACTAAATTTTTTAAATAAGAAAGAAAAATAGGAGAAATTGTGCTCAATTTTTCAACAGTCTTGCCTGGCTTCATTTTCCACAACAGTTCAAAATTTTTCATTCTTAAATAAATTCTGGTTAATTCACAGGTGAAAGAAAAATCTTGAAAGAAAGTTTCAGATCCAATTGAAACTCTTAGGAATCAAGAGCCAAGAGTAAATGAAGAAAGAGAAAATTGATTTATATCCCAGAACTAACAGAAAACCCACTAAGTCTCTATAGGCATTATATCACTAGCAACATCTCAGATCTGCTTTTAGGAATAGATCCTGATATATATATACCACCATGGCAGGAAAACCTTGGCCCTTTGAACAATTTTCAACACAAGAACAACAACAAAAAGATGCCACTATCAGCCACAAGTTGAGTCTTTTACATTAAAGTGTACACACAACTGAAGCATTTTGTATTGAAAGCAGAAAGAGCAAAGAATGAGCAATGTCTACAAAGATTTAGACTAAAATGTTTATTATAATCATTTTACTCAAAACAGTAATTATACGTTATTAGTTTCTTCTTACATGAACATTCTCAATTCTTTTTACAACAATAACGTGCAACTTGTATTTAATTTTTTAAAATATTGAAACAAAATATCTGGAATTTTAGGCCTTGGCTGGTGTGGCTCAGTGTATAGACACTGGCCTGCAAACTCAAAGGTCACTGGTTTGATTACCAGCCAGGGCACATAACTAAGTTGCAAGCCAGGTCTCCAGTCAGGTCTCCAGCCAGGTTTGTAGCTAGAGGCAGGTGAAAGGCAACAATACATTAATGTTTCTCTCCCTCTCTGCCACTCTCCCTTCCCCTCCCTCTAAAAGTAATAAATAAAATCTTTTAAAATAAATAAATAAATAAATAATCTGGAGTTTTGAAATTACTTTTAAGGACAATAATATCCAACCAAATACCCTGTCACATGTATGACTGTGAAACAACATACATCAATAACTCAAGAAAATTTTTAAACGTTACCAAAGAAAGATTCACAGTTGCTCATTATAACTACAAAAACAAGTGAACTAATCTAAGACAGACCTTCATCATCTACATACACATCAAAACCTTTAATACACCAAAGTACTCCCTTTCTCTAAGACCTCTGAATAATCAACTCATCAGTATTTTAGCTAAAAATGTATTACAAATTCACTATATGAAACAACGTACTTAATAGTCACCTTAATTTATTACTTTTCACTAAGTCAAGACAAAACATGAACATGTGCAATAAACACAGTTTTCAGAAATAACAAGAAAAATAATGAACGTGTATTTCAACTTGAGTCTAGCTACAAAATAAATAAGCACAAAATTTTTAAGTAGGTTGTTTTCTCCCCTAAGGATGCTTTGACATACATGAAATATTAACACTGGAAACATCACCCCACAATTTTGAAAAAGTCTTCAATATTACCAAAGAAAGATAATAAACTAATAGTATCGTTCCTCACAGATAGATATTGCTGACAAAATTCTCTATTGCGTCATAGGACTCTACTGACTGTGAAAGAAAGTCAGATGTGCACTGCCAGCATTTTTATGTATTTTAGAAAGTAATGTAGTAAAACATATATATAACATTTAACATCTTGGAAGGTTAAAATTTACAAATGTTTAAGGTTGTTGACAATGAAGCAAAGACCTTAAAACTACTCTAATAGTTACAACATGCTAAAACCCAGTATGTAGGGCTCATAAAACCCAAATTATAAAAACATAGAAAATTACATTAAAAATACAAAGAATTCTAAAGCAAATATAAAACTTTGTTGACTGA
This sequence comes from Noctilio leporinus, assembly GCA_004026585.1. NCBI lineage: Eukaryota > Metazoa > Chordata > Mammalia > Chiroptera > Noctilionidae > Noctilio > Noctilio leporinus. The sequence continues at coordinate 73,089 of PVIW01004924.1, forward strand.
CCTGCAACAAATTATTTCTACCCAAGATATTTTCAAATGATACACATACACACATACATGAACATGAAGTTTTCTAAATTATTTTAAAATCTGCCAAATGTAAATGAGGTGCTAACTAGAAATCAAATTAAAAACCAACAAAAGTAAAGGTAGACAAATATACAATAGCTTACTGAGAAAAATTTCAAGCAAAATAACTACAGTTATTTAATGAATGAGGAAAAGCAGCAAACAATAATTGCTAATTGTAAATTGAAATATATCATTTAACTGCATTTAATAGCACAAAATATTTAGAGAAAGTATTAGCCAATTTAGAGAACTTAAATTTAACACTAAAAACTGTAATACACTGTTGACAGAAATTAAAGATCACCTAAACAAGAACATCATGACCATACGTCATGACAAAATACTGTTAACATGTCAATTCTCCCAAAATTGATCTATGAATTTAATATAAATCCAATATAAATCCCAGTTAGAATTTTTTTTTTGGCAAAAACTAACAAGCTGATTTTAAATTTTACATGGAAATGCAAAGAATAGAAACTAAACAAAGCAACCTTTTCAAAAATTAAAAGACTGACATCAGTCAAGATGGAGGTGTAGGTAAACATGCCTCATCTCCTTGCACAACTACAGCCAAAAATACAGCCAAAATTACAACTAAACTACAAAATAAGTCATACCCAGAATTGTCAGGAAATCAAGCTGTATGGAAGTCTGACAACAAAGAATTTAAAGAAGCCACATTCATCCAGTGGGTAGGAGGGGCAGAGTCACGGAGCAAGGGCAGAAAGGATGTGGTACGGTGTGGAGAGGTGTCAGTGATGGAACAGGTGGTCCCACATCTATGTGTGGCTGACAAAAATCAAGAGGGATAGCATGGGAGGAAGCGATTGCAGCCCCAGGCCAGGCCTCACAACCTGAGTTCCAGTGCTGGGAAAATAAAGCCTCACAACTCATGGCTGTAAAAACCAGTGAGGCTGTGGTAGAATACGCTGCCAGTTTCTCAGGAAAAGTCCATTTAAAGGGCCCACACAGACTTACAGAGCTTATGCAAACCCACCACTCTGGGAAATACCACTAAGATAAAAGCTAGAAGGGCACCAGTCGCATAGGGGAAGTGAGTGAAGTGACTGGAAATTAAGCAAGTGCCAGGCAAACCTTCAGTAACCAGACAACAAAGCATTGTACCCTCTCTGACCCCTCTCACCACCAGTCACAAAGCAGTAGAGCGGGATGTCCTGCCTGGGCAAATACCTAAGGCTCTGCTTCATACAACTTAATAGGTTTGCTACGACAGAGAATCTAAGTAGCTCCACCTAATACACTGAAAGAAACACAAGGAAGCTGCTAAATAGGGAAGACAAAAAAATATGGCCCAAATGAAAGAACAGAACAAAACTCCAGAAAAAGAACTAAATGAAACAAAGGTAGCCAACCTATCATATGCAGAGTTCAAAATACTAGTGATTAAGATGCTCAAAAAAACTCACTGAGTATGGCAAGAATATAAAGGAAGAAAAAAAGGTTACACTAAGTAAAATAAAGAAAAATCTATAGGGAGAATCAAATCAACAATTTGAAACATAGAAAAAATAAAGCATTCAATCAGAACAGCAAGAAAAAACAAGAATTAAAAAAAAAACCAGGACAGGCTACGGAGCCTCTGGGACATCTCAAACACACCAACAGCAAGAAAAAAAACAAGAATTAAAAAAAAACAAGACAGGCTAAGGAGCCCCTGGGAAATCTCAAACATACCAACATCTGAATCACAGAGATGCCAGGAACAGAAGGGGAAGAGGAAGGGGAAGAAATTTATAACTGATTTAAAAACATAATGAAAGAAAATTTCCTTAAATTGGTGAAGGAAACAGACATACAAGTCTAGGAAGCACAGAGTCACAAACAAGATGGACCCAAAAATGACCATACCAAGACACATAATTAAAATGTCAAAGATTAAAGATAAAGTGAGAACTTTAAAAGCAGCGAGACAAAAGTGGAGAATTACCTACCAAAGAATTCCTATACTTCCAGCTGATTTCTCAAAAGAAACTTTGCAGGCAAGAAGGGACTGGCAAGCAGTATTCAAAGTGATGAAAAGCAAGGACCTACAACCTAGAGAACTCCACCCAGCAAAGCTATCATTTAGAATTGAAGGGCAGATAAAGTGTTTCCCAGATCAGGTAATACTAAAGGACTTCATCATCTCCAAGCCTTTTGTTTTGTTTTGTTTGTTTGTTTTATTTAGAGAAAGGGGAAGGGGAGGGGAAAGACAGGGAAAGACACATCAATGTGTGAGAGACACATTGATCAGTTGCCTCTTGTTACCTCTCACACACCCCCAACTAGGGGCCTGGTCCGAAACCCAGGCATGTGGCCTAACTGGGAATTGAACTGGTAACCATATGGTTTGCAGTCCAGTGCTCAGTCTACCAGGCCACACCAGACAGGGCACCAAGCCAGTATTATATGAATGTTAAGGGAATTATATAAAATTATAAAAAGAATAAGATCTAAACTATGAAAATTAAAATAGCAATAAATTCACAATTATCAATAACCAAATCTAAAAAACAAACTAAGCGAACAGGCAGAATAGACACAGAATCGTAGGTAAGGAGATCATTTGGAGGGTTATCAGGTGGGAGAGGGAAAGGGGAGAAGGGGGGAAAAAGGTGCAGGAATTAAGAAGTACAAATTGATACATATAAAATAGACAGGGGTATATTAAACTAGTATAGGAATTGGAGTAGCCAAAGAACTTAACATGCATGACCCATGGACATGAACTAAGGGGGTGGGGGGCTTGCCGGAGGTATGGAGAGGTCTAAGGGGGAAAACTTGGGACAACTGTAATAGTGTAATCAATAAAATATATTTTTTAAATAATAAGGCTTTGAAAATAGAAATGAATTAGAAGACTTATAGTAATTTGTTTAAAAATTACAAAAATCAAGAATGAAATATTGATGAAACAACAGCCATAAAGATCAACGAACCAAGGGAGTTCAGATGTGGACCCTAATACATTTCACTGAAGGCTGAATATCAGTACAAAAAGGACTGCCTTTTAATAACAAACTGTGTGGAAAAAACAGACTGTGTGAAAAAAAACAAACAAACAGCAGCATGGAAGAACCATAGGCATGGACAACAAGTGGGTTTGACTTTGTGGGGGAATGGGTGGGTGGGGAAGGGGACAGAGGGACGGAAAAAGGGAATGGATGTAATAAAATAACAATAAAACAAAATTAAAAAAAAAAACAAACATCCGATCTTACCTCATACCATAGGCAAAAAGTAATGTAAAGTGGATCCTAGACCTAAACATAAAAGCTAAAAATGGGGCTGGGGGGAATTTCTGCGACCTCAGAGCAGATAAGATGGCTTAGATTACAACTCATTCTATGAATCTGGCACAGCCCTGATCAGAACACTCACCAAAGAAGAAAGAGAAGCCCAGAAACACATAGAAATATATCTACTTGAAATATATAGGGTATAGTGTAACCAAGATTACAGATATTTCCAAAAATATCTGCAACAAGATCGTGTTGTTGTCCTCCATCCCTACTATTCACTATCATAGTGGAGCTTTATCAATGCAAAAAGAAAAATAAATGAGATAAAAATACTAGAAAATAAAATAAAAATCTCTCATAATTTTCAGATGATGTAATTATCCAGAAAATATAAGAAAAGATTTCGAAAAACTATTAGCGCTAAGAGAGAGTTCAATGAGAAGGCCAAATGCAAGAACATGGAAAAATTATTTGCTTTCCTATACACCAGTAATAATTTTAAAAATATAATTAAGGTGACCATTCACAATAGCAACCAAGATTTTATAATATGCAGAAATGCCCCTAACAAGATCCCTATGATGAAAGTGATAAAATATAAAAATAATTCCACTGAAAGAAAAAGATTGGGCAAAGAATATATAAATTTCATAGTATCCTAATCAAAATTCAAAAACTATTTTTAACAGAACTTGACAATTTGATTCTAAAATTTATCTGAAGATGAAACTTTCACTTTTTATACTTCAGTATTGTTTGAAATTTTACAAACATATATTTATATCACTTTATAATAAAAAATCGTTCAAGGTTTATTGAGAAGTAATTGAGATAAAACATTATCTAAGTTTACTGTGCCTACAGGTACATGAGAAGATGCTCAACATCACTAATCATCAGGGAAATTACAAATCAAATCCATGAGTAACCACACCATGCCTGTTGGAATCATAAAAAAATAAAAATAAAGAGAGAAAGACAGACAGGTATGGGTAAGGATGTGGCAAAGAGGGAAGCCTTGTGCAGTGCTGGTGGGAATGTAACTTGGTACAGTCACTAGGGAAAAAGTATGGAGATAACTCCAAAATTAAAAATAGAAGTACCATGTAATCCAGCAATTACATTCCTGAAAATAAAGCCTATGGAAATAAAATCACTCTTCCAAGAGATATCTGTACTCCCAAATTCACTGCAGCATTATTCACCATAGCCAAGATATGAAAACAACCCAATGTGTTTTCAAGAGATGAATGGCTTAAGCTATGTGATACACAAACACACACACACACACAATGTTTATTATATATGTGTAAATATATTGAATAACATTCACCTGTGAGAAAGATGAAAATCCTGCCATTTGTGAATACTGTATTGATCATCTTGGGATCATTATGCAAAGTGAAAAAATAATTTTTAATTACTTATCATTTTCCTACAGTTAAAAGACCAAGTTTGAATTTACCCTTATACAAAGTTCCTAATGAGAGTCTATAACTAATAGGCATATACTCATAGCTATATCTTCATTTCTTTGTGATATACTTATTCACATTAAAATTACTTTATGATAGTTAAGTAGTCCAGATAATGAGAACACTGATTTTTATTTATCAGTTTAAAAGAAGAATAGGAAAAAAAAAGGACCAAATACCACATTTTCAAATTTAGAAATTCCAATAATATTCTCAGATTTAGTGAAATCATTTACCTTATTAGGGAGTAAAAGCCAAAGATTAATGAAATAATTAAAAAGCAGTGCTTGCTTTACATGGCAGTACAAGACTGTAACCCCTTGGGCATAAGACCTGGGCTCTGGGAATTCAGGTCTAATTTTAGCAAGCCCCCAATAAATCTGCCCCCACAGTAACTGCTGGCGTCAGTGTCTGCCTACATCCTTCAAAGATATCTTTATCTGCAGACAAGAATTTAGCAACTTCTTTATTCTCAGAATCAACCCCCTCATTAGACCACCTACAAGGAGTCCTGCCAACTCCTGCTCCCTCAAAAACACCTGCATTGTTGTTGTTCCAGGCTGACATCACTTAGGTCTCAGCCCGCTTGTTTGCAACTGACCAAATAACTCTCATAAACTCATTGCCTGTTCTGTCATTTCTCCTCTCACTCTGCCAAACCTAACATAACCTATAGGAATGCAAACTAAAACCAACAAAGCAATCTGGTAATCAACGGTAAAGTTACAAATGATCTGTGACTTTTAAAAATTTTGTACAAACAGAACTTTTCTGTCAGTTTTAAATGTATAGAAAAATGAAAATAGTAAAACTAACATTTATTTGGCACACTATAATTTAGAACACTAGAAATACTGAGCATTAACTTAGTATAGATTGAATGGGCTGGCCTTATTCTCACCATTTAACTTAAAATACTGAGCAATCTTTTCCATACCTTGGTAGATTACCAAACTCCTTTTCCAATTTGGATCACCTCTCAATATTATTTTTAAAGATTTTATTTATTTATTTTTAGAGAGGGGAAGGGAAGGAGAAAGGGAGGGAGAGAAACATCACAGCCCCCAACTGGGGCTGCAACCCCAGGCATGTGCCCTGACTGGGAATCAAACTGGTGACCCTTTGGTTCACATCCCAGTGCTCAATTCACCGAGCCACACCAGCCAGGGCTATCTTTTGCATTATTTTTTAAAGATTTTATTTATTATTTATAGAGAAGCAGGTAGGGAGAGAGGAAGAGAGACATCAATGTATGGTTGCCTTTCACCTGCCTCCAGCTACAGACCTGGCTGGAGACCTGGCTTGCAACCTGGTTATGTGCCCTGGCTGGGAATTGCACCAGCAACCTTTGGGTTCGCAGGCTGGCGCCTTATCCACTGTGCCACCAGCCAGAGCTCTTTTGCACTTTTTTTTTTTTTTCCATTTTTTTTCTTTTTCATCAATGTATGGTTGCTTTTCACTTGCCTCCAGCCACAGACCTGACTGGAGACCTGGTTTGCAACCTTGTTATGTGCCCTGGCTGGGGAATCAAACCTGCGACCTTTGGGTTTGCAGGCCGGTGCCTTATCCACTGTGCTACCAGCCAGGGCAATCTTTTGCACTTTTAATGTTGTAAATTATCTCCAAGAGTTCCTTTAATATGAAGTTTTTAGGCAGCACTGGTATATCTTCATCCTTTTCATCACAATCAGTTTCCTCACTTACATGGAAAAGCTCACCTTTACTAAATTCCTCCAGCTACATATTTAGGGTCTCTTGAACATTGGCAGTGAGACCATTCCTACAGTCAGCTATTTCTGTGTAATTCCATTTACAGCCTACCTGATTTTCATTTAGAATGTTATCACTTTTTCTTTGTTGCATTTTCATTTCATCTTTGTTGATCATATCCCTCTTTCAAGCATCCTGTTTTGTAAAATGTCAAGTAGGTTTCTCTTTGGGAAACAAGGGAAAATACAACTACATGCTATATGCATGAACTGGCCAATATGCAGCGACTAATCACCAGAAGACTTTGAAAGAAGTGTCAACTTTTCACTGATCATGATAGGTATTTGTTACCCATGTAGTAAGTTGTGGATTAAAGAGTTAGTGGTGAATTTTATACAGATATAATTACTACATTAACATACCACAGTAACTAAAATTCGAACGATGTTGTTGATTGGAGGATTGGGGGATTGGAGACTGGTGTTATGCAAGTAAACCATGATAACAAAATTTATACATACCAATGCCATGCAAAGCAAGAAAACCTGTCCATAAATGCTATTATATATACAGCATAACATTAACAATTGAAAATTTTATGAAAGAATCTTCATTTCCCCTACATTACCAAATAACATAAATCTGAATGCAAGGCTTGAGTAATTTATCAGTGTTTTACAGATATAATGAGTCTTTTGAGTTTTATATTTGAGCTGCATAACAACTCACCTGTTAACAGAACATACTGATATACATAATCATCTTTCATAAATGGGATTTGGACTTTGATATATAAGAAAAGAGATTTCAAACTCTCATATGGTAGTAGTTGTGTTGTCACTTCATCACAATAGTTTATTTGTGCAATTATACAAATTTATTATATTTTGGCCTTATATAAATGTGTAGAAAATAAAATTGGTGATGATGGTGACAAAAGGCATAATAATAAAAAAGACAAGTTTTCTAAATTTAATTCCACTGAATCAAAACCACAAATATTTAGTTTTAGATAGTCACTAAATTAAGCCAGTTTTTTCCACTCACTCTGAAAGTAAAAAATCAAATACAAAGAGAGCAAGTGGAACACAATTTGCAAAAATATCAACGATTTTTAAAATAATTAGGAATTGCTTATATTTTTAGATCTCTGACAATGGAACCCCTCTACTAACATTAACCAATTATTTGAATTTTGCATTGTAAGTGAAAACCGGACAATGCCCTTATGTTTACTAATATTCATTAGAAACTCTAAGTTACTAAATTCAATAAAACATTTCTATTGGAATTAATGAAATTTAAAACAGAAGAAAGCATGCTTACAATTTTTAGATCATAAAATGGCAAAATAAATCCATTAGCTAATTAGTATCCCTCTTTGTAGGAAGTCAAAATAGTATTGTATATAATCTCAAAATAGTGTGGAATATAACCTATTTGTCTTCAAAATGATTAGGTCTCTTTATTTCACAGGAAAACTATATTGATATTCAGAGATAGGGAAATCAAAACACAGAAAAGATAGAAATCAAGTTTCTGAATTTTAATACTTCAATATTTCTTACAAAACATTTTCAAAGGGGATGGATGTAATACAACAATAAAATTAAAAAATAAACAAAAAAACATTTTCAATACAAAGTTTCAATATATTCTCAATACAAAACAATACAAAACATTTTCAATACAAAGTTCTAAGTTAATATTGAAAAGCAAATGGTATGTTCAATTTGTTACTTAACATACTATTTAATACAAGTACTACATGTTCATTTTCCAAAAATTAAAATGATCTATCTTACCTACCCCAACAATACGTTTCATAGCATCCAATTTAGCAGAATCTTTGTTGCTCTCCAACATTTGCTTTAGATCTTCATTTCTATATAAAAGGAAATTTAAATTTTCCATATTTAGAATTTCACATTATACAGCTATTAAAATATATAATTTTCATAAGAATTAGAAAAATGATGAGAAATGTTAAATAATTGCATTCTTATTTATAATTAAATATGTATTTCTCATTTTATCCCCATATTATATCAAGGCTTACTTTTTTCCTAATTAAAAATACAGCTGGAAAATCCATAAACAGAGAAAGCAATATATAAAAACTATATCTGAGGATATATAATTACCAAATATTAAATTACTATAAATGTTCACTGTAATGAATTTAGAATCCTCTCCTAAAAATTTTCTCAGACTTGCCCAGGCTGGTGTGGCTCAGTGGATGGGGCGCTGGCCTGCAAACCAAAGGGTCACTGTTTTGATTACCAATCAAGACACAGGCCTGGGTTGCAGGCCAGGTCAACAGTTAGAGGAGCACAAGATCTCTCTCTCCCTTTTTCCCTTCCTTCCCTTCTCTCTAAAAATAAATACAATCTTAAGAACAAAACAAAAACATCAAAGGTGACTGAAAAAAGAGAAAAATAATAGAACCACTAATGAGGTTATTTTCTTCTAAGTTTTTATTATGTTCCTATTTGACTTAATGATCACGTATACTTTTTTTTTAAAGATTTTATTTATTACTTTTAGAAAGGGGAAGGGAGAGAGGCAGAGAGGGAGAGAGACATCAATGTATGGCTGCCTTTCACCTGTCTCCAGGTATGAACCTGGCTGGAGACCTGGCTTGCAACCTGATTATGTGCCCTGACTGGAGAATGGAACCAGCGAGCCTTTGGGTTCACAGGCTGATGCCTTATGTACTGCGCCACCAGCCAGGGCTGATCACATACACTTTTTATAAATGAAAAACCTAAAAGAAACTTTAAAAATCTTTATTGGGCTTAAGAATAAAAATGAAGGAATTAGGAGGAACTAATTTCCTAGGAAGAAAATGTGATCACGTACACATGTCAAAAAAAGAAAGAGAATTTATTTCCCATTCCTGATCCTCTTTATGCTTCCTCAATACTTTCCCATCAATCTTCTCCATCAGTGTTACTTGGAGAGAGAAGTGAGTGATGAAGAATATAATCAACTGTCAATTTTTAATAAGTCCCAACCTCTAAAACCAGTTATATCTTATCCATGGCTCAAAAGAAAACTTAGTTTATTTCCCTAAGTTTGAGATGCTAGAGCCCCCTTCCCAAACACCTTCAGGTCCTGACATGCTCTCTGAAACTAAAAACAAGAAAAAGAACCTGATATTATAGCCAAAGGTTTTGATCTTTGCGTTTAACAGAAAAGATAGTCTTCAACTACAAACATATCTTTTGTTTTGACACAAGCAGAGTAATAACAACTTTGAGGTTTAGAGAAGAGACAAGAAAAATCCTAGGAACTATCTCAACTTGATGTAATATTGAACTTCTCACAGATATGTCATAAAGACCTATTAAAAATTCTGATATAAATTAAGTATTTTTTCCCCAACTCTTTTCCCGTTACTTAAATAATAAAGATGAGAGAGTTAATACCGTAATACCTAGTTTATTCTCATAAGATGTTTACTTGTATTGGGTCATTTTAAGTCTATCTCCCTCATATGTTAATTCAAATATGGACTGTTAACATGTATTACTGTATTAAAGTACAAATTTATAATTTCTCTTTGATAAACATCAAGAGTTGATTCAAATTAATTCTGAATTGGCAATATTTTCATTGCCTCTGCTGGAAACTAATACTTGTTTCAGATATGTATATATTGTTTTATTTACCTAATTCTTCATTTATCTATTTACCTGTGGCTTTCTAACTTTGAGTATTAGGGTACCAAGTTTATTTTTACATAAGTGACATCTTGTGGTGTTAAGTGGTATAACCTTTCCTTTCGTGTTCAAAATCTGCCTATTTTCATAGTTTCATGGAACAAAGAAATATATGCAACTGGATTCTTAAAGAAAATCTTACTATCACCAGGAAGCCACTCTATTTCAGCACCCGTATAACACAACTATAATTGAAAAGCAAAGTTTACCAGTTACATGTAAGAACTTAGGAGGTGGTAAGACTTTTAGATGGTATAAATTGCCTCTTTAAAAAAATCTATATTCCATAACTCTTTAAGACCTCCCACCCCATTTAAAGGCAATGTAAATTAAGGAAAATGTTAAGGCTGCAAGATTATACACTGTATCAGTGCCACTCAAAGTGTGATCCTAAATAGCCTGGTCCCAGAACTATCACTAATCCACAGGCCTTTGTTACTCGTCCATGAGGAGCTATGTACAGAGGCTGAGAGCAAGCACAGTTAGAAACCTGACAGAGCAATTCCACAGTATAATTTTATAACTTTCAAATCTAAGAAAAATTGGGGCTTGTTTCTGCATGTTTTTTTCATTTCATTTTCCTACTAATTTATTTTGTTATTGTATTTTACTGATAGATACATCCATGATGGACTGAATATGTAAAAGGGCACTTCATCAATTTGAGGACAGTGCTCTACACAACTACCTTTGTTTTCCTCAAAACACTCACCCAAATTTGTATACCATAGAAAGCAACCCAGGAAACTTAAACCCAGGAATGGTGGATTGAAAAGAGTGACAAGGAACAGCAAATGTCAATCAGAGCTATATCCCAAAAGGATGCATCAAAAATCTTTGAGGAGAGAGCTGGACCTTTTTTCAAGCCATGCCAAAAATTCTAAGCATGTAAATGGGTACCACATCTCTTCCTGCTTTGAGAACCACTCCAATAAAAGATAGTTCCTAAGCTAAGAGGGGCACTGTACACATGAATAGGTAACAGGAATACAGGGGAAAAAGCCTGGTAATAAAAGTCAGAATTCTGCTTGTTTCTACATACTATGCATCTAAAGGGGTGGGCCTCCATAGTAATTCATGTGCACAACATGAAGAGCTAGTAACCTTCACTTCAGTTAGTGCCACCTTGATGATACTTAGAACCTTATATAGTTTCTGACACAAAGTAAATAAATGCAAGGGTGAGTAAATCAGAGAACTCTGGCTACTTAATCATCCATCTATTAACCCTCTAAAAAGGAAAAACATATTATCCAAGTAAATATGTATGGATTTTTCCTCCTATGCTGTTCACAAAATTAAGAAGAAATGGTCTACAATTGCTATTACCACTTCCTCAACCCTTAGTAATCTTCTCTCTTACCCCTCTATTAAAATTTTTTTCACAATGGTAACAAATAACTTCCTAATTAAAAATCCAATACAAAAAACTCAAATAGTTTTACATTATTGTTCTACATTTGATACAACTGACCAATACTCCTCTGTCTTGAAATTCCCTCCTCCCTCAGATTCTGTAACTTTATTCTCATCTGGTTTCCATTTGCATTTGTGACAAATCAGTCAACAAAAACAACAAAAATCCTTGCATCCTTGCCCTTGGAGTTTTTATTCTAGTAAGTAAAAACACTCCACAACTTATTAAATAACTAAAGTATAAGTCATGGGGTGATACAAAGGAAAAACAAAACAGAGGGAGAATGCACAAGGAAAAGGAGGCAATTTTAAATAGGATGGTCAGAGTAGGTTAAATAAACAGACATCTAAAAAAGATGTATGAATGAGGATCTTAGCCATGAAGATACTGGGGGGAGGAGAGAAGAAAGCGCACTCTAGGGAAAAGATGATAAAAGTAGGGTAAATAATACTGAGGCCTTTTGTGTTTACCCTGAATAAAATAAGGAACTTTAGAGGGCTTTGAATAGAGAAGAGTCATGAAAAAAAGTGTATACGTGTGTGTGTGTGGGTGGGTGGGTGGGTGGGTGTGTGTTAATCATTCTACACGCAGTGTTTAGCACACAGTATAGGGACTTCCAGACCTAATCATGATGCTGTAGCTTCTAAACGACTAAACCTTTCACAGAAAATAACTGAACAAGCTGGGAAGAAATAAAAAATTTTCTGAAGACACGAGATCAACCAACAAAGGCAGTACTTACAGAGCCTAGATCCTGGAAAAATGAGGAACACAAAAAATGAGCTCCTTATTCATGCCAGCTTTGTTTCTCTGAGCGCCTTTCCCAAACTGCCATTTCAGAGAACAGAACCCAAGGAGAAATTAGTTTTAACAGACTGAGGAGACAAATGCTGAAGTTCAAGACTACCAAAAGGACTAGAACTCGAGGGCCAAAATGACAGAGGAGAGAACCTATAAAATGGTACATAAACATCTGCACAAACACCCTCTCAAGTAGTTGGCTACATTTTCACAGGACAAGACTCAGAAAATTCAGAAGACAGACGGTGGAAGGGAGGTCAAACACCTGTGCAGACAATTCAGCAACCAGGCACAGCTGTGAAAAGAAGATAAAATTCAAGTTTCTCCCAAGCAGAGAAGCCTTAGTAAACACCCTGGCCTTTTGGTAAAGACCACAGAAGGGCCACGATGGAAGAGGAAGGATGTTCCCTGGGAGTATGGAAAAAAAAACAGAAATAAATAAGACCTTAAAAAGCCTAAAACTGAGCTTAAACAGGACCAAAGTGATCTACTGGTACTCTTATTTGTCTGTCAGAAAAAAACACAAACTACGTGGGTAGAGTATATCCATCCAGAGCTTCAATCATGTTTTTATCCTAAATATTCAGCACCTGATCAAAATTTAAGATACATGCTAAAAGCAAGAACAAATGACAAAAAGAAAGAAAGAAAAAGGAAACAGATCCATGGATACTTCAGATACTAGAGTTAATAGAGAGGGAGTTTAAAATAACTAGAATTAATATGATCTGGAAAACATGGACAAACTAGATGAAATGATAATGTCAACAAAGTAGTATAACTATGCAAAATAATTAAATGGACATCCATAATATGAAATTAAGAAGTCACCAGTCCTGACAGGTATGACTCAATCAGGGTTGGGAATCATCCTGAAAACCGAAAGGTTGCCAGTTCAATTCCTAGTCAGGGCACATGCCTGGGTTTCAGGCGAGGTCTCAGTTGGGAGTATGAGCGACGCAACTGATTGATGTTTCTCTTCACATCAATGTTTCTCTCCCTCTCCTTGTCCCTCTCTAAAATTAAATAAACCTTAAAAAAAAACTCACCAGACAGGTTTAACTGCAGAATAGAAACAGCAAAAAACAGGAATATTGAATTTGAACACAAGTCAAAAGAAAATATGTAATTTGAAGCACCGAGATATAAAAGAATGGAAAATACAGAACAGGGCATCAGAAACATGTAGGATATAGTCAAAATATCTAGCATACCTAGATATGCTAGCATATCTAGCATATCCCAAAAAGATAGAGGAGAGAGAATGAGACAAAAGCAGTATTTCCAGAGACAGTGGCTAAGAATTTTCCTAAAATAACAAAATGCATAAAACCACATACTTAAAAATCTTAAGAAAACAGGACAAACATAAAGAAAACTACAGTAGGCACAGCAAAATCAAACCGCTAAAAATCAAACACAGCGAGAAAATTCTTAAAAGCATGCAGAGAAAAAAATTTTCCTTAAGAAGAGGGTCACCAAACCTTTTCTGTAAAGGGCCAGATAGTAAATATTTCAGGTATTACAGGCCATATCATCTGTGATGTAAGTATTCAACTTCATCACTGTAGAGTAAAAGCAGCTAGAGACTATAAACACATGGCTGTGTTCTAATAAAACTTTATTTATGTAAACAAATTAAGTTGGCCATAATTTGCTAAGCCCTGCCTTAAAAGGACCAACAATAATACTGATGGCCAACTATTCAATAGACATTATAAAGGACAGAAGATAATGAAATGACATATATGTAGGACCAAAAGAAAAACATTTAAATAAAGGTCAACGTATATCCCTGACCAACGAGGCTCAGTTGGAGGGCATCGTGTCATAAGCCAGAGGTCGCCAGTTTGATTTCCGGTCAGGGCACATGCTTGGGTTGTGGGTTTGGTCCTTGGTGGGGGCACGTGTGAAAGGCAATCAATCAGTGTTTCTCTCCCTCACTTTGTCCTTCCCTTCCCCTCTCTCTAAAACTAAAAACTAAAATCTTTATTTAAAAGAAGGTCAGCATTTAATTCTACACCCACTGAAAATATCCTTCAAAACTAAAGCTGAAATAAAGTGGTTTAAGACTTAAATAAAAGCTGAGGGTCTGGTGCCAGGGCATAAAAGGCTATCATTTTTAAAGAAAGATAAAATAATTCTAAATTTATATATGTTCTAAATGTATAGCTTCCATCTATAAAGCAAAATCTGACAGAACTAATAGAAAAAAAAACAAACATCCACAATCATGATGTAATTTTAACATACTTTTCTTTCTCAGTAAGTGATAGAAAAAGCATGTATAAAATTTAAACAACACAATTAATCAACTTATTCTGAAAAACACAGGGCGCCATATCCAACAACTGCCCATAAAACATTTATCAAAATATATTTCAAATGAGATCTCAACAAATTTCAAAGGTCTGAAATCATACAGAGCATATGAAGTCTAACTAGCAATCAGTAACAGAATAACTAGAAAATGGCCAGATGTTTAGAAATATAAGCAACACACTGTAAATGATCTATGAGTCAAGGAAGAATTTATAAGGGAAATTTTAAAATATTTCAAACTAATTAATGAAACTGCAACATTTCACAACTCATGAGATGCAGCTAAAGCAATACTGAGAAGTAAATTTACATTTCTAAATGCAATATAAAAGAATGAAAATCAACAATCAAAGCTTCAACCTCAAGAAGCTAGAACAGCAGCAAATTAAAGTCAAAGAACAAGTAAAGAAAGACTAAAAGGAGAATTCAATAGCACAGAAAGTAAACTATAAGAGAAAAATCAACAAAACAAAGGTTAGTATCTACTTCAAGGAAGCGGTTATAAAGACAATGACAAAAGCACTTATCACTGGGCCTAGCACACTCATTTATTCCCTATCTACCATGTGTCAATAACTGTCCTAAGGAGTGGGGTCCCTGACCTCTTGGGACTTACTTCCTCAGTGAAAGGGGGTAAAAGGGAATGACAGAAAAAGGGAGAGAGAGGGAAGGCGGAATGGAAGGAGGGAAAAGATGAAGACAGAAAGGCCAAATTAGTACTCAAAGAATTAAAATAGGGTAATGCAATAAAGACTACGTGGACACAAAAGATCTCTATGGGTAGGTGATCAAATGAGGTCTCAAATGACAAGGAGCCAACCACAGAAATTCTGCCAATGGGGCACCAATGTACTTGAATATATGAGACCCAAAAGAAAGTCCGTAAATGTAGGCTATGGTCTCCTCAAGTACACAGTCCCATAATAGAAACACAATAAATATTAGTTGAAAGAATAAATGGATATAGACTAAACACTAATATGTTTCTTAGAGGGATACAGAAAAAAAAATTCAATGGATTCTCAAAAGGCTCCATGACCCCAATAAAGGTTAAACACTTAGGCACATTTTAAAAATCACGATGCCATGCATATATCACAGGAAGTCTCCAAACATACTTGCCAAACCCTTCTTCAAGGGTTCTACATTTGCTCAGGATGTTAAATATGTCTTGTAGAATGTGAGTACTCATTCTTAAAGTTTCAAAGGAAATTTCACAGAGCCACTGAACTAGTTGTTTATGTATGCTGAAACAAAAATTAGATGGAATAGGCAAAAGTCCCTTTTTACTGTTTAAGAGCACAGTAAATGAAAAATGCCACTTGGGAAGGTCTCAAAAACAATTAAAAAATGATAAATATAAACCAAAAAAATGTTTTAAAATTTGCACTAAAAAAATGCTATAAAATGAATAAATAACTGAATTAGGCATTCATCTGACAGAAGTGCCAATTTTCATGAAATACAAAGAGCCCCTTAATTAATCGGGAGGAGCTGATTTGATAGGGAAATGGACAAAGGACATTTCAAAGTATTTCACTGAAAGAATAAACCAATACATAGGAGGGAGAAAACTGAATGCACTCACAATTATAAGGACTCAATATAATAACATTTTGCACTTACAAGATTAGCAAATATTATGAAATTTGATGGTACCTAGCATTGGCAAAAGTGCAATTGAAAATGGACCTTACTGTTGGTGCAACCCACCTGGAAAGTAATTTAGCAATGTCTATCATAACTCTATGTGTAGAAATTTTTCCTACAGATGGATACATTCACACAAGTACACAAAAATTTATATTTAGTATTGTTTATAGGCATCAAAAAGTGGTGTTAATTAAATGCCCCTCAAAAACAGAGCTATTAAAATGAAGGGAGTACTAGGAAATACTATACAGTGGTGAAAGAGACTGAAATAGTTTCATATGCTGATACAAAAAGGCCTCCAAGGTATATGAAGGGAAAAGCAACATACATGAAGGACGGCATGTATATTATCATTTGGCCTTTTTAAAAAAAATTCTGGAAAGATGCATACAAACTGGTTCACTGTAGTTCTCTCTGAGAGTATGGGAATATGAGTTATATGTTTTTTTTTTTTTTTTAAGATTTTATTTCATTATTTTTAGAAAGAGGGGGAAGGGAGAGAGGCAAAGAGGGAGAGATACATCAATGTATGGTTGCCTTTCACCTGCCTCCAGCCATGGACCTGGCTGGAGACCTGGTTTGCAACCTGGTTATGTGCCCTGGCTGGAGAATCGAACCTGCGACCTTTGGGTTCGCAGGCCGGCGCCTTATCCACTGTGCTACCAGCCAGGGCTGAGTTATATGCTTTTTATATTACTGATTAATTTGCCACTATCATGTATCATACCTTCCATTTATAACATAATTTATTTATCTAGCCACAACTATAGTATTGCTTTCTAGAACTTATACAGCTATCTAATTTTAGCATTACAAAGTCTCTATGAAGCACATGTGACTATTATTCCCACTTAACAGATAAGCAACTGAGGCCCAAATATTATAAGGATAACATACAAGTAAAGGATTATATAACACATAAGAAATTCTACTGTCATTTAACTTTTACATATAGAGCTCCAGAGAACTAGAGAATGGCAAGGAATTAAATGTGTCTTGTTTTGATATCCAACATTCTTCACATTTATCACACTGTGGTCAATTTCTGCTTTAAAGCTGAGTATATTATGAACACATTTCAAGAACTGTAAAGAAATACCTTTTAAGTCTATAACATGCAGTGCCACAGCACTTCCTCCTATATCTATAATCTGCTGCAAGAAAACTATTATTTTTTCTTACATTCAAGATTATTATGAAAAGAAATTGATTACTGGAATCATAATATACACTAATTCTAACTATGCTCAAAAGTAGTCTAAAACATCTGTGATATATTTCTGCATAAGTCAAAATAAATTTTATCTTCACTGACATTACTTTGACTTATTTGGTTAACATTATCTCATGTAGATTCAGCTCAAAATTAATTAGTATTACAGAATAGTGTATTCCATCCAAACAATTCATCTTTGTTGGCTCACATGCCTCACTGCTATTGGCAAACTACTGTAATGGGCAGGGTGCCACAATAACAGATGGGCATAAACACAGACATGCCAAAGAATCAGTGTGTGCATCCAGTCTGAGCATTAGTGTTATATTTTCCTGAAAGAAATTCATAAACTACAGTAGAATAAATACAAGTTTTCTAAACTGTGTGAGTAAGATATGCCAACTCAAAGCTAGATCAATTTTTAAGTTCTTTTAAAAAGTAAAAACAACTTTCCAAGGCCACAGAAGGCAAGCTTTCCACCTGATGACTTTGGATCAGCTTTCTGTGTAGGAACTGAGGAAACCAGTATGCAATCTCTATCTCAGATAAGCTCTGTCCCTGAGGCACTGGAAAATCTCAGTAAAACTTCCATTTTTAAAAAGTCACACAGCAGTATTGTAAGATGAAGTTCTTGAGATCCATCACACACACTGTGAATATAATTAATACTACCAAACTGTACACTTAAAAATGGTTAAGGCAGTAAATTTAATGTCATGTGTTTTTTAACACAATTAAGAAAAAAAAGTCACATGGTCCTGTCAGGCGTCCTGATGAAGGCTATATATTCCTAAAAAGACAAGAAAGATCATATAATCTTCTATTAGGAATAGAGTCTAAAAGGGCAAATAACTGAAGTTTACATATAAAGTTATTTAAAATTTTGCCTTGGCTGGTGTGGCTCAGTGGATTGAGTGCCAGCCAGCGAACCAAAGGGTTGCTGGTTTGATTCCCAGTCAGGGCACATGCCTGGGTTGCAGGCCAGATTCCCGGTTGGAGGCATGTGAGAGGCAACAACACACTGATATTTCTTTCCCTTGCCCTCTCTCTAAAAATAAAATAATTTTTTTCAAATAAAAATTAAAAAAATAAAATTTTGCCATCTGTTGAAAAACTACTGTCACCTAAAAAAGTGGTCATTTTGGAAAGATTAAGTTATTTCACATGCGGTTTTGAATTTTTGAAATATAATACATATACTCTTGACCAAACTATATTAACATTTTTTGTCATTTTTGCTACATTAATGAAAAGTTGTAAACTACTAAGAATGCTAAGGAAAAAAACTATTTGTTAAGTTACGTAGTAGGCACCACAATAGACAGATGGTTGTATGTGTGCACATGTGTGTATGTGTAAATAGAAACTATCTCTGACTTCCAGCACTTAACCATATTTTCTCTTTTAAAAAATATTCAGCCTTGGCTAGTGGCACAGTGGATAAGGCACTGGCCTGCAAATCCAAAGGTTGCTGGTTAGATTCCCAGCCAGGGCACGTAATCAGGTTGTAAGCCAGGTCTCCAGCCAGGTCCGTGGCTGGAGGCAGGTGAAAGGCAACCATACATGGATGCTTCTCTCTCTCTCTGCCTCTCCTCCTTCCCCTCTCTCTAGAAATAATAAATAAAATCTTTTTAAAAAAGTTCAAATATCCAATCACCTTGCAAAAATCAATCTGTCATTTTATAATTATTTTACTGTCAGACAAAAGCTATTTATAAGAACTATGTGTTTCTAACTGTATTTAGTTGACTTTTAATTAACACTACCATTTCTATTTGTTATGTTAAATGAGTCGTCTGTATTGATTTTATTAATATACATAACAGTGTTTATGAAACTCTTACTCTCCCTGAAGGGACAAAAATATTCAGTAGAGTGTCCTAGACTTCTGGATTTTAAGAAAACTAGGTAAAATTTCAACAAATATTTTGGGTAATGACACACAGTTGCCCCACTTTAGTTTGCCAAACAAAAATGTTAGCAAAAACTACCCTCTCTTATTACCATTATTTCATAAAAGACAATAGGAAGAGTATCTGCATTCCTCTAAATACCAGTACAGTACCCATTTATATTCTTTTTTTAGTAATCTGCTCCCATTAGTTTGGGCTAATGTTCTTTGGATACTCTGTTTTTATATTTTTATTCTCAAAATAATTTTGAGAATTATATTGACCTTTGCAATAACCACAAACATTTATCAAGAACACACCTGACAGAATCTGATTACATCTAATGAGATGTGTAATTACTTAGTTGCAGACAACTATATATTGCTCTCTCACTTCATATATACTCTCAAATACGCACATATCAAACATACCTACAAATATCTTAATCACAGTCCAACATCACTCATGAAAATGTCCTTTGACCTTCCCAGATGTCCTCTCAACCTTTTCTCATTTAAGTCTTCCAGTTAGGCTGAAAACCAAAATCCTTGGCTCCTCTCCCTCATTCAAATCTAGTTTGTAAATAAAACCTGTAAATCCCTCTCTCATGAAGTTGTTCACATTTCCCTTTCTCTTCACTGCCCGCTTACATCAACAGTCCAAACCATTATCATATTACTTGTGGACTTTTCTAAACACATGTCCTTTATGGTTCCTCGTTCACTAATTTCTTTTCTCCAATCTATTCTCAATACAATGCCAGATTAATCTTCCTAAAATACCACTGCAGTAGTATTTGTAATCATCAACTCCTGTGCTTAGAATGGAAGTTCAAGTCCAACTTCCTCCACACTCTAGCCAACTACTTCTTGAGTATCATTGTGTTCTGCTCCTTTTCATGAGCTCCACTCTTTATACAAACAGGTTCACTCGTTGCTGTGAGGGAAAAGCCAGAATATTTTAGCCCCATTCTTGATTTTTCCCACCCTTAATTCTTTCCTAATCCTTGGGTCAAGTTTCAAATCAAAGTTCACCTTCTTTCTCTAGCAATTCCAGCCTTTAGTGACAACTTTCTCCTTCAATATCCTGTAGTACTTCTGTTTCTATTCGACACTAAGCAAGTGCCATAACCTTTTTATTCTAATGTTTGTGTCTGACAGATCAACTAGAGATAAAGTATGTGAAAATTTTGCAAACCAATACAGATACATGACCTATGGAAAAGTGTTTCAAAAAAGAAAAAAAGAAAAAGCTCTGGAGTTCCAAAACCAGGGAAGCATGAGCAAAGAGCCCATATGACACTTATAGCATGGGAACTACAGCTCTGTTTGGGAATTAAAGGACCCCCTGGGTGGATGATAATGAGGACTTAAAATAAAAAGGGAGAAATAGTACCACTATGTAGGCATGGAGTCTTATAAAAATTGAAGGTGTGTGTGACCCACAGAGTGAACCTAACAGTGTATGGGAGAGTATCAGCATACAGAGTTAGGTGGGGTGAAGAGGCCATCCACACAAGAAGACATTTAGAATTCCAATGATCCAGATAAACCCAACCCAGAAATGGTTTCTGGTTGAATAACTGGAACCCATATCTATAACCCTAGTAAATAGAAGTTTTATATACATTTAGTGCAAATAATTGAGCCAAAAGAGGCCTGAGTTAAGTGCTGCCTAGAGATCTCTGCTGAGTGACATTAAAAAGAAAGAGGCTCAAGCCTAGGAACAATGAGTGTTTAAGTTTAAAAGTGACAAAATTTAGACTTGTTTCTAACACCAAGGTTCAGTAAGCAGGGCAAAAGACTAAATGTTACTAGGAGGACTGGAGGACTTACGAAGTCTTGAGGTATATGGAGGCGATGGCCTGAAAACCACAGAAAATAAAAGCAGTATAAAATGTGTAAGGTATTATTACTATGATGTTAGTTTGCATGCCCCTGGCCAAGAGCAGAGGCTGTGCAGAGTAGCTACTCAAAAAATGTTTAACAGTTATGATGACAGTTATGTCGTGGTAGGCGATGAATAACAAAAAGTAACTGCTACTATCTCCAACAATTGCTTAGGCATATTTATTTATTGCCTGCCCTGTCCCCTAACTTCAATTTAAGGAGGATAGTCAAATATTCATAATATATACAAAGATTTTAAAATTTTAAAGGGAAAAGAAAAATAAGAAAATTAAAATAGAGGCAAGGGTTAAGGTTCATAACCAAAATGCTTGCCACAAAGGTCCACATACTTGCAGGCTGCAGATCACAAATTTTGCTGTAAGTTTTCTAGCAGTCATTGTATAAAGGATACAATCCACTGATTTGCAGTGTCAATAAATAAGGGGATAAGATATCAGAAGAAATAATTATTTCTGATACTAGACTCAATACACAGAGAAAGCATCCTCAAAAATTCCCACCACTGAGCTTAGCTAACCCTGTTTATACTTGCCGGTGTCATCTACTACTTGTCCACTACGCAAGACATTCAGCCACTGGCTATCATTATGAGTGGTTTAAATGTTCACCCACCCAAGAAAATGATTTCTAAGTTCCTTGTCCTAATCACTTTACTGATTCTCACCTCCAGGTAATTTCAGCTATTCACTGTCATAATCATACCCTAAATCATAACCAAACCTTGTGAACACCCAAAACTACTCCATCTCTGAAATACTAAATTCATACAACTTTCTGATCACAGCCTCCGACCCTCCTAGCACTCTCACTTAGTCCCAATGCACCTATTCCTTTAACTTAATGACTGCTAGCGTCAGTCAGCGAAGGACAAATACCATATGATCTCACCCATTACAGGACAATAATGAACAAAACTAACAACAAGCAAAACAGAACCAAATATATGAATACAGTGAATAGGCCTTCAGTGGTCAGGAGGAAGGGGGTTGGGGGAGGGGGAGGCAGAGGCAAGGAAGGGGAGCAGCTTAGACAAGAACCTAGTATAAAGGAACCATGGACATGGACAACAGATGGAACTGACTTTGGGGGGAATGGGTGGGTGGGGAGGGAGACAGAGCAGAGCAAAAAGGGGATGGATGTAATACAACAACAATAAAATTAAAAAAAAAAAAAAAAAAAAAAGACTCCTAGTGTCCTGATCCCTATTTTTTTTCCTTTCAGCCTCTCACTAGCTTTGCTTCTTTCCCACTTTTGCTTAGATATGTTCAATTACTTCAGCATCTTTCTTACCAAGATTCTACACTTCCTTGCAAAACTGTCATTCACAGCACCCACCTAGCAAAAGCTCAATTCTGCATCATGAATTGACTATTTTCTTCACATCTAAGCAAGGACTGCTAAGCACTACTAGAGAAAAGGACCACACTATTGACAGTATAAATCAATGTTCTCTTACCTCAACTGGGCAAGCCCTCAATCCCATCCAACAAGCCTTCCTGGTTTTCTGTCAGAAGGCCTTCCCTTTACCTGAAGCAGCTACTTCGCACTTCTCCCCAAACTTCAAGCCTTTCTACTTCGCTTGCCCATTCTCATCAGATTTTCTAACCACTCATCCTTCTTTTTTTTTAAAAAAAAAAATTTATTTATTATTTCCAGAAAGAGAGGAAGGGAGAGAGACAAAGAGGGAGAGAGACAAAGAGGGAGAGAAACAAAGAAACATTAATGTACGGTTGCCTTTCACCTGCCTCCAGCCACAGACCTGGCTGGAGACCTGGCTTGCAACCCGGTTAGGTGCCCTGGCTGGGGAATCGAACCAGCAACCTTTCAGTTCGCAGGCCCGCACCTTATCCACTGTGCCACCGGTCAGGGCACCAGTCTTCCTTCTTAACAAAAAATTTATACATATAGCCTTCAAATCATCCTTTCCTTTTCTCCACTGTGCTCTGTATCTCTCCCTCTTGTTTTCCAACACCCTCTCTACTGCCTCCTTCCAACCAACATTTAAGCATTCTCAACTATCTATAAACCTTAAGACTAAAGCTCCTGAGACTCCATGTGTCCCTACAATTCCACCCTTTCTCCTCTCCTTGAAAGCCGAAGATCTTTGGAGAAGTGATCTTCTATCCGCACTTCTCATCAGTCTGCTACAGTGGCTCCCCTGACACTGTTGTTCCCACCACCAAACACACCCGACAGTGCCCAATGACTAACTCCAGGAAAGGGTTCCCCTGGTTTTACTTTACTGGACGGCTCACCAGCAGCTGGCACAGCGAACTACTCAACTCCTTCCTGAAAGCGCCTTTGAATTCTATTAAAGTTAAAAAAAAAAGGAAAAGAGTTCCTTCTTCAAGAACAGACTACTTGAAAGCAATAAAACACCTGTTAGCAAGAGTGAAGGTTAAATAAAGTTTTAAACAAATATTTCTACTCCCTTATACTACAATCATTATTCCCAAGTCCTTGATAGTCACACAGAATTTACCTAATGTTTATTGATTTGTTTTGTTTGATAACACATTAAAGATACTTTATACAATTTAATAGTTTTAAATGCTGTGATATGATTCAGAAAGACAATAGTGTGACACAAGAGTAACTTGAAACTTAAAAACATAAAGCAATAGTTAATGTGGAAATTAATGTTTCTAAATTTTAAGGGTTAACAAAGTAACTTGCAAAGTTCCACTGATCTTATGGTGTTACAAGTTATAATGATTATGCTTATTATGTATAAGGCACTGTCAACTGTTTTTAGATGTTAAATCATTTAATGTTCACAATATTTCACTAAGTGTAGATACTATTATCATCCTCATCCCTATTTATAGATGAGAAAACCAAGGGCACAGAGTGGCAACATCACCTGCCCAAGTACCACTTATCAATTCTGCGATAAATTTTCACACCCGGGCAAAACAGCTCCCAAGTGGGTGTGCTTAAGAATCATGGCCACAATGTCTCAATAAACCACAATGAACCATTTATCTGCCATCTTCCTCCTATAAAAGTACAAAGCGGGTTTGATCCTTTTTCTAAATCTTAAATACAAGGCAAAAGCTACTGTATTCAACAGCACAGCTCTAAAACCTATGTATGTGCTATTCCCTCTGCCTGGTATGCACAGATATGTATGGAAAGCCCTGGTCAGTGCTACTCTCTAACAAAACATTATTAGTACTGATTCCTTTATTAGGTTATTCCCTCTATTTATGTAGTTAATTAATAAGGTCCCTTTCTACACATGACTATTTGAAGCGTTTAGTGGAGCTGGCTGTATAACTTCACGTTGTATACCATAGCTGTTTACTTTTCTAACAGTTCAGTGCTTCTTCTAAGACAGTGGCTTAATTATAACTTGTCCTAAAAGGACTATCACTTTAAGAAATCAACAGGTTCCATATATTAGTGAATAAAAAGAACAAATTATAATGCCATATTACACTACAAAAGCATATAGCTTTGCTTCAAAAATGTGTGTGTATATACATATATACATATAAACATATATGAAAAAAGACTGTAAGACATATAGTAACTGATTCTGAGTGTTGAAATTTGGGCAGTTATTTTTTTAGCTGATTTGTATTTGCTAAATTTTCTGTAAGGAAAAAAGGGACTATCAGTATGGTGATTCCTTTCTCTTCATTGCATCATCAATTTTCCCTCTTATACATCAGACAGGTCAATCATCAAACAAAATAACATTCTTTCTCCCATTAAAAAAAAAAAAAATCCCTTGACCTAAAATTCCCTTCCAGGTGCCACTCTACTGTTCTGCTGTCCTATAAAACACAAACCAACTATAATTCTTTTTCCTTTCTCTCTTGAACCTACTCCAATCAGACTTTCAGCCCCACCATTGCACCTAGCCCCACTACTGCAACCTAAATGACTTGCCAAAATTACCAAAGGCCTCCATGTACACAAATGCAAAACTCATTTGTCAGTAATCAGCTACTTGACCCCATTCACACACTTGGCACGTTCCTCCAGGAATGCTGACCTCCTTTGTTTAGACTCAGTCCCTTGGTGTCTCATCTTTTAATCCATGATATTTAATACTATCTATAACCTGATGGCTCCCAGACTTGTATCTGTATCCTGCCTTCCCCCGTAAGCTCCAGATTTATGTATGCAACTACCTACTTAATATTTCCACTTGGATGCCTAACAGACATCTCAAATTTAACATGCCCAAGCTCTTCATCCCCTTCCCTTTTAAAATTCCTCTTCACAGTCTTCCTCATTTTAGTTGACAGCAATCGAAAACTTCCAGCTGTTTAGGCAATAAACCTTGTGTCCATCCTTGATGTATTTTTTCTCTTACATACCACATCCAAACCATCAGCAAATTTTATGGGGTCTACCTTCAAAATACCACATATCCAGAATTCAACTACTTACCTCCACTACTCCCAATCTGATTTAGTCATCATTTTCTCCTTGCCTGGATGGATTATTGCAATAGCTCTTTGCCAGTCTCCCTGCCTCATATCTGTCAACTGGATCATCTCACACTTCTGTTCAAAACCCCCCCATGACTTCCTTTCTTCCTCAGAATCAAATCAAATCCTTACAAAGATTTGCAAAGCCCAAACCAATCTGGCTCCTTACCTCTCTGACCTTTCATCTACTAACTTCTCGATCCTCTTCATTCACTCTACTCACAGTATACTGGCCTCTCTGTTGATCCTCACACAGGTCAGAAATTCCCCTGCCTCAGGGCTTGAACACTTCTGAATACTCTTATAATCTTTTTACTGATCACTCTTCACCAGACATCTGCAAATCACTCCCTCACCTCCTTCAGGTATGTGTTCTTTTAACAAATTTTCAAGGATTTCTTCCTGACCCTGCTTTTTCAAACTCAACCCAACCTCCATCCTTTCCATCCTATATTTCTGCTTTATTTTTCTCCGTAGTACACCTTGTCATCAAATGTCCAACCATGTTTTGGTTTGTTCATTGCCTGTCTTCATTCCAGTAGAGTGTATATTCCGTGAGAGCAGGCACTTGGTCCACCACTTAATCCTTAGCATCAAGAATGGTCAAAGGCATACAGATGGCAATTTGTTGAATTGATAAATTCTATAAATTTTTAAATTTATTTTTAAAGATTTTATTTATTATTTTTAGAGAGAGGGGAAGGAAGAGAGGCAAAGAGGGAGAGATACATCAATGTATGGTTGCCTTTCACCTGCCTCCAGCTGCAGACCTGCCTTGCAAACTGGTTACGTTGCCCTGACTGGGAATCAAACCAGTGACCTTCGGGTTTGCGGCCAGCACCTTATCCACTGTGCCACCAGCCAGGGCCTTACTTCTATAATTTTTTAAAGTTTGAAAAAAACACAAGAAACAAGTGGGTCCTAAGTATCTCAGACTGTAACTTTTTGAAGCAAAAGAAAAAAAAATTTATCTGACACATGAGAGGCACTTTCTAGTGCTGACTTCTGAACACCCATTCTGCTCAAAATCCTCCAATAGCTTGTCTCTCCCTTAAAGTAAAATCCTAAGTTCTTACAAGGTCCTACGTCATCTGGTCCCCTCACCTTCCACTCTGCCCTTACCTCTCTGCCTTCATAGTGCCAATGTCTCCCTTCTCCTTCATGACCACATTTCTAACCAAGGCTTTAATAAACTTTGGGGAAACCCATTCCTAGAGTAAAGCTGGGTGATATGCAGCTCTGCCAATCCCTAATTTTGGAACCAGCCTTATTCATAAGTCTCTTCCTTGTGTAGCTGCCATCCTAACTCATTCCGCTGAAGGATTAAAGATACTAGCCTTCCAATTAGGTCAGTTCCTATCACAAATACAAATAACCAGACCATCAATAAGAAGACACTGACTATAAATTATTCACTTTCATAGATCTATGAATTCTTTTCAGCTGATACACTAAGTAAGTCTTCCCTACCTACACAAACCAATGACTATTATTCATAATAATATGAAATGTGTACAAAAATCATTCCTTCTTGATTATTCTACTTTGGGCTGTTCATTTTAAATTTTGAATTTGGACTGCAGGCAATTTGTTTCTGTCAGCAGTTTATTTATATACACAACTGCAATATTGTCAAATTATTTCACTATAATACATTTGTCATTCCATGAGCAGTTAAACTTTTCATGCAGTAAAAAAGAACATTTCAACCAACCATCTGTCTGCCTTTTTCTGTTTTACTCATTCAGTTCTAGTAATGCTGCTCTAAATTCAAAATAACAAAATAAATAAACAATATATTTCACATCATGAGATTTAATGGTAAGGCTTCAAATTTATGTATTCCAGATTTCCTCCTTGGATTTCACCAAATCGGTGATCTTAAAATAACATATCCTACATCTAGGAATGAATATCTTTTTGGCTGAATATTTAAGATAAACTGTAACATTCAGAACTGACTCACCTCTAAGAAGTAAGACAGTAAATAAAGTGGAACATTTTTATAAGCTGTTGGAAAGTAAGACTCTGCTGATAGATAGTATTTCATCAAAATTTTAATGGGTAAAGTCTTATTTAAGTATATTTCAAGAATTAAGTTATAGGAGCCCTACTGCACCACAAAAGTGACAATCCTTAACTTGTGTAGTCAGAGCTTTGTCAAAGTAGTAGTCTTATTATGCAGTAAAAAATAAGTAGCTCAGCCCTGGACGGTGCCTCAGTGGATAGGCGCCGGCCTATGAACCCAAAGGTTGCTGATTCAATTCCCAGCCAGGGCACATAACCAAGGTTGCAAGTCAGGTCTCCAGTCAGGTCCCAAGATGGAGGTAGGTAAAGCAACCATACATTGATGCTTCTCTCCCTTTCTTCCTCCCTCTCTGCCCTTCTCTGAAAATAATCAATAAAATCTTTTTTAAAAAAAAGTAGTTCATCTAGCCAGGAAGGCACTGCAGATGCCATTACAGTTTTGTCTTTTAATAGCCACTGGGGGGGGAGGGGGGAAAGAGTTCCTCAGTGAAACATCAATAAAACATTGAAATTGGCAAATATTTTATGTGCATTTTATAAATAAAATAAAGTTGGGCTCAATTTACATAAATATCAATGCAAATATGTTAATATCTCCAGAACTAGACCTAGTGATCATAAATTTCAACTTGCTAGGCAGAATTAACAAAACAGACCAGCTATCAAAATTGGAGTTATTAGAACTCAAGGAATTTAAATCTTTAGAACTTGGGGATGAGAAGGACAACAGTATGCTATAGAAGTCATTAGTGGATTATATTTTCATACCTGCAACCCTAGGCTCCTGAGCACAAGAGAAAGAAATTCACAATGAAGAGTCTGTGCCTCTTCATTATATGCTGAGGGGCCAACATTTCAGCAACTCAAGCTCAAATGTGTTGGATATATCAAATTCCAGTATTTCCATTATCTTCAATAAATCATTCTTTCTATTAAAAAGGCATAATAAATACCTTTAGATAGGTATATCACAATGAGAGGTTGATATACCTATTTACAATTTAATATTACTTACATACTTGTATTACTGTTAGTTTTCATTGGCCTTATCTCACCAACTAAATTCTAAGTTTCTGAAAAGCAAGGTAAATATAATTGTTTTATATTTTTGTGCTGAAAACAAAGAAGAATAAACTATACCTATGAAATAAACTCAAATTTACAAGTAAAGATGTCTTTGAAGAGTGGAAAAGAGACTTAAGTCATGATTGTAAAGTTCACTCAATACCTATGTGAAAATTCCAAGTCAATTACCCCTTATCACAGCAAAGACAAAAGCAATGACAGGACAATAACTGTCCTGAAACTATATACAGTTTAACTTCAGGGTGATACAACAATATATCATGCAATACAATGGAATGGAATCCCATCCAATACCATACTATGCAATAAAATAGGGATATAAAAGTAGGTTTTCCTTCTGTATAAGGTCCCCTGAATCAGTCATACTTTATTTTTAAGTACGCTGGCTAAAGAGACGGTAAATGTTAGTAGAATCTGAATCATTCAACTGAGTAAAGGACCTGAAAATATTTATTAAGCGAAATTATTGAGTTGGCCAAAAATGTTATTTGGTTTTTTCCGTAAGATGGCTCTAGCAGTGTAGTTGTTTTTAACTTCATTCAAAACAATTCTGTTAGATTGTATTGTGACAGCTGTCATACCAGCATGCATTAAAAAAAAAAATCTTAGTCAAGATTGGTAATTTTTTTGTAGCTATTTTAATATTGAATATAGAAGAAGATACACAACATGTTCAGCATATTATGCTTTATTATTTCAAGAAAGGTCAAAACACAATTGAAACACAAAGAAAGATTTGTGCAATGTATGGAGAAGGTGCTGTGACTGATAAAATGTGTCAAAAGTGGTTTGGGAAGTTTCATGCTGGAGATTTCTCAATGGATGATGCTCCATTGTTGGGTAGACTAGTTGGGAGTTGATAGTGATCAAACAAGATGTTAGTTGAGAACCATCACCATTATACCACTTGGCAGATAGCTGATATATCCAAAATATCCAACTCAATTAAGTTACTGGTGAAAATGAAAAGTGTGTCTTTTATTTTATGAAAAAAATCATATAGACTTTTTAGCCAACCTAATATGAGCCAACACTTTGCTAGGCAAACTCACATATATTACACACCATCTAATATTAGATGAATGTGAGAAATTGCTTTATACAATATTCAACAAATTCACTGAGTCACTAGATAACCTGGGAATACAGAATGACTTAATGAGATAAAGATATTAATGAGAAATACAAGAAGTAAAAAGAAAGTGGAGCAAGCTTAAAACAATTGAAACCACAATGTTAAATGAAAAAAATTACAAAAATGTTATAGATGCTAATTATAAATAAAATGCAAATAATCACAAAAAAGCTCATATTAAATGAGACACAATGACTCTTTAAGGTGTGACTAAAATAATGTGTTACTATTAATAAAATACTTTCATCTGGGACTGGTTTTATCTTTATTTTATTTTATTTTATTTTAAAGATTTTATTTCATTATTTTTAGAAAGAGGGGAAGGGAGAGAGGCAGAGAGGGAGAGAGACATCAATGTATGGTTGTGTTTCACCTGCCTCCAGCCACAGACCTGACTGGAGACCTGGTTTGCAACCTTGTTATGTGCCCTGGCTGGGGAATCGAACCTGCGACCTTTGGGTTCGCAGACTGGCATCTTATCCACTGTGCTACCAGCCAGGGCTTATCTCTTTATTTTTAATAAAATAAACTCAAGAACATCCCTATAAAAATATTATGCTCATTCACCTACACTTCTATATCCTTCTTGAAAGACAGAAAAACTGGCAAACCACAGATCCAAGTTCCTAGGAAACTACACTGAGAAACACTGCTATTAAAAGTTAAAGGGTTAAATGTAATGTATTTTCATGGCTGATTGACAATAAATAAAATTAAGTTAAAAGTAAACTAAGCCCTGGCTGGTAGCACAGTGGATAAGGTGCCAGCCTGCGAACCCAAAGGTCGCAGGTTCGATTCCCCAGCCAGGGCACATAACAAGGTTGCAAACCAGGTCTCTAATCAGGTCTGTGGCTGGAGGCAGGTGAAAAGCAACCATACATTGATGTCTCTCTCCCTCTATGCCTCTCTCCCTTCCCCTCTTTCTAAAAATAATGAAATAAATCTTAAAAAAAAAAAAAAAGTAAACTAGGCTTTATTAATGCAATGTAAATACACTGATATAGTACTGACTATATCATAGATGTAGTATGACTACAGGAACGTATGCAGTCCTTTGCTTGGGTCTAAATCAACCCTGTGAATCTAAAATGAAAAATCCACCTTAATTTCAGCAGAGACTAAAAATGCTGCCTTTTGATGTGTTTCAGGTGGTACTACACTGGTAACTCTGTTTGCTAAGGTCACCTTTTAATTATTTAACCCAATGACTTGTATTCAGTCTTTATATTATTTGCCCTCACTATGCAACTCCTAACATAATTGACCGTTTCCCCTTACTGACTGTCCTTTTAGCTTTTTTAAAAATCTTCCTCTGGTTTCCTACCCCTGTGAGCACTGTCTCTCTCCCTAGTTCTTCTTCCATTCACACCTTAAATGTAGGGACTTGTCTAAACTGTCTTCTCTTCTAACAAAAAAAGTTCTCCCTGGATGATTTCACCCATTCCTGTGCTTTAATTACAACCTATACTTCTAACTGTTGATGCCTTCATCTGTACCTCAGCTGAACATGCATTTTCTTTTGCAGCTCTCCTGGTTCCTACACACTTAGTCTGAAGAACTCCCCCTTTCCTCCCTCTAACTAAAACCTTTTCAGGCTTTACAACTTAAAATATCTCCACCTCAGTAAAACTTTCACGAACTTTTCCAAATAGTGTTCGTTAATTCTCATTTAGAGACCACTTTCAACTATACCATATTATGAGAATCTCATAAAACAGGCAAGTATTATCATACCCTTTGTAGAAATGAGGACACTATAGTTTGAAGAGAAAAAGCAACTTAAACAAGGCAACATCACAAGTGGAAACCATTCAGTTAAATCCAGATCTTCTCTAGGGCAAACACTCTTTCTAGGACAATGAGATGCTCTCAAAAGAAAAGAGATTAGAAAGTTTAGTAGTCTTACTAGTCTTAAGAAAAAAATCACTAGTCTCACGCAGTTCTTTCTAGAAATTAATTCCTAAACATTTAATCCAGAAATAAAATTATTAAAAGTTTTAAAATTATACACACAGTGAAATGGTAAAGATAAAAGAGCTTCATTGTCTAAGACAAAAAGAAAAATGCCTTAGGAGAAAAACTAAAAGCAATAAAAGTTTACAAATCTTTTATTTTCCTTTTCCTTACAAAAGAAAGGAATACAAAAAAACTAATTATTTACATTTTAAATGAAGAAACTAAAAGTCTTGAAGCTAATATTCTAATACACAAGCCTGGTTAACCAATAAATGATGTATAGTGTCTTTCATAAAACCATCTAAAATTCCCTAATCTCAATTTTGTTTAAAGGGAAAGTGGATAAGTAAGATTAATAAATGAGATTAAATTCAGAAAACAAAAATCATCAATAATCCTGTGACTAGGAAATGGTTAGGCTTCTTGGAGATGGTCAGTGAAGGATCAAGAGAAATACAGCTCTAAAACAAGAGGCCAAAGAGCAGAATACCGGAAGGAGTCAAGAGTTGAAACCACCATTTTGCAGCCACTGTGGCAAAGACTGGTTGAGATTTATCAGTGGTTGCTACATATAAAGGGTGGTAAATTTAATGAGAAGCAAGACATCTGCATGGTCTCAAAGGGTCCCCCCATAGATAGATTACTGGAAAAAAATGAAATAATGGACAACTGGACAATTAGCATGTAGATGGGCATCCTCTGCCTACAGATGCAATAGTCTGAAAAGGTCATACATCACCTATGATAGTACTATGGCGAAGGATACATAATGAGAATCTAAATTAAGAGGAAATACCACTAGAATCGGTTACCAAGCTATAACACAATAATCATCTTGCATTCTTCAAACACCAAATTAGTACAAAACAAAGACTAAGGAACTAGACCAGATTAAAGAGGATTAATGAGCCCTGGCTGGTATGGCTCAGTGGACCAAAAGGTTGCCGGTCCATTCCCAGTCAGTCATGGCACAAGCCAAGGTTGCAGGCCAGGTGCTCAGTTAAGGGCATGTGAGAGGGAATCTCACATTGATGTTTCTCTCCTACCTTTTCTCCCTGTCTTCTCTCTCTAAAAAGAAATAAAATATTTTTTAAATTTTTTTAAAAGGATTAACAAGATTAGACAACTAAATGAAATACATGATCCTGTATGGGATATAAGGGGAAAAATGCTAAAATAAAAAATTACTTATTGGAACAAATGACAGCACTGGATTACAGACTATAGACTGCAAGGATGTTAAATTTCCTGAATCTAACAATATGTGGTTGTGTAAGAGAATATCTTCATTCTTAAAAAAATACACACTAAGGAATTAAGAGTAAAGGGAGGTAATGTATACAATACAAGCTAGTCTCCAATGGTTCGGAAAGCATAATGTGAATATGTATGTGTACGTGTCTCTGTGTGTGTGAAGGGAGAGAGAGAAATAAAACAGTATGTCAAATTTTAAATTGTTGAGTCTGCATATAGGGTAGTTTTCTGTACTATACTCGCAACTTTTTTGTAAATTTGAAACCATTTCTGAGTAAACCATTAAAAATCAGAGCAGAAGGCCCTGGCTGGTGGCACAGTGGATAAGGCGCTGGCCTGCAAACCCAAAGGTTGCAGGTTCGATTCCCCAGCCAGGGCACATAACAAGGTTGAAAGCCAGGTCTCCAGTCAGGTCTGTGGCTGGAGGCAAGTGAAAAGCAACCATACATTGATGTCT
Organism: Noctilio leporinus; assembly: GCA_004026585.1. Classification (NCBI taxonomy): domain Eukaryota; kingdom Metazoa; phylum Chordata; class Mammalia; order Chiroptera; family Noctilionidae; genus Noctilio; species Noctilio leporinus. Next base: position 106,888 of record PVIW01004924.1, read on the forward strand.
CTCTCCCTCTCTCTCTTCCCCTCTTTCTAAAAATAAATAAAATCTTTAAAAAAAAAATTAAAAAAAAATCAGAGCAGAGAAACTGGGTAAGCTTTTAAATGTTTTACATAAGTTTTGTCATTTTTTTATAAATGAGAAAATATAGGCTCAAAAAAAATTACAAGACCATTTGCCCAACAGGGGTCTACTTGTTTCTTGTACAATCATATTATGTTGCAGTTCAATGGTCAAAATGTTTCTAATTCCTGGCAGCTTCAAGGTGTACACTATCTACAGCTACTATTCTAAGTTTTAAACTTGCAATGAGTTGTATGCATTCTCTAATAAAAGTACCATAAATTTCATCAAGAAAAAAGTAATATATCCAGCCCTGGCTGGTGGTTCAGTGGATAGGCACCAGCCCGTGAACTCAAAAGTCACTGGTTTGATCCCCAGCCAGGGTACATAACCAGGTTGCAAGCCAGGTCTCCAGCCAGGTCCGTAGCTGGAGACAGGTGAAAAAACCATACATTGATGTTTCTCTCCCTCTCAGCCTCTCTCTAAAAATTAAAAGAAGAAGAAGAAGAAGAAAGTAGTATATCCAAGTGCTTCAGAGTGCAAGCTCTGAGAGTCTCTGGGTTTAAATTCAGACAGTGCAGTGTTCTAGCTTGTGTGTGTGTTAGCTCTTTGGCAAATTAATCACTAGTGCTCCAATCTCCTAACTGGCAAAGTGGGATCAGTATCTGGTAACAAGCAACCCAATTGTTAGAAGCATTGAATGAGATGGTAAAGGTAAAATACTGTGCATGGTAACTAACTTTATCTTTTGTTTTATTTATGTATTTATTTTAGCTATTTTTATTTTAAATCCAACCTGTTTAGTCACTTCAATAGCACTTGTCATAGTCAAGGCCATACTTTTTCTTTTTTCCCCCCAAATCAGACCCAATGTGACAAAATAGAAAATCAGAGTCTGTAAGAGAAAAACATCTTAGATGTTCACAAACTATAAAAGTAATTTATGCAAATCACATGAAAAACAGATTTATGGGTTCATTCAACAGCTGAAATCTTTTGCTAATTAAACTGAACACCTGCAACAAGCTCCTTGTTAGAACCCATCACCTAAGTGCATAGAATGAAAAGTGAAAATAAGTTAATTTTCTTACTTTTAGACTCTTCTAAAAGATAAAAAAAAAGACTTTTATAAACTGTAAGAGTTCAATCAGCTTAAAATAGTTATAATTTCATCCCAATTTCAAATACGATAGCACTTTTCAGACTGTCCTATCTTGTTAGAAACTTTAAAATTTAATTATACCCTCCTGACATATCCAAAGTCAGGAGCACAAATACTTTACCTTAATTTAACAAGAATCTAGTGACAGCCTAATATGTGACCACAGTGTTCAGTACTAAGAGATTAAAAACTAGAAAAATGTAAAAATGATTAGAAGAACATAAAGTTACTAGGATTTTAACTTTTAAACTTTTAAGTTTTAAACCCCTCTCCCAAAATCAAACAATTTGGGACTGTTTTTCTTTCCATTTTTCGGTGGCACTTAAAATATTTTTACTAACTTTTTAAAAACAAAGTGGACATTTGTTCAGTTACACTAAATACTTTCTATTCAAATGCTTGCTATTGCCTGAGACGGGGGAAGTGTCTGTAGTGCAAAGGAACCTGCCCCAGGACATTATCTGTATAAAAGTCTGTCCATTCATCGAGCGCCCGAACACTTCCTTGCTCCCGCCCGTCACCAGCCCCCCAGGAGCAACACCCACGCTCCAGCTCCCCCTCTCAACTCCCCGACACTCGCTCAGCCCGCTCTGCGAATTCCTCCAAGTTTGGTCCAACATTCCATTAGCGAGGAGCGGCTGTTCAAATTGCAGATTCCTGCATCCCGGCCCCACTTAATCAGAGTCTTTGCGGACGGAACGTAAGCTCCCCAAATGGTTCCTCTCTGACTCAAGTTTCTGAACTCCCGGAGACCCCTACACACACTCTCCCCAACTCCCCACACGCCGCCGACCCAGCCCCACTCCCCCGCGGGGAACGTTAACGCCCGCCCCCAGGAGGTCTCCGCGCAGGGCGCCCGAGCCGGTGCCCTCTCCTGCGGGCTCCCCAGTACCTCGGCGCCACCCCTGCACCCAAACCTTTCTCCTCACTTCTTCAGATCGCTGCTAAAGAGGCCGAAGGCACCGGAGGGGGAAATGGTTGCGGTCGCCTCCTGACCCAGCTCCGTCGCCTCCCCTCCCCCGGAATGCTCATTATAAGCGAAGCTGTTGCTGGACATTGCCGCGGTGCAGGCGAGGGTCGCGGTGGTTCTGCGGGGGCTTCGCGCCGAGCAGCTGCTCCTCGCAGGACTCGGAACAAAACTAGTTCTCGTGCGGAGGGGCGCGCGCAGGCGCTTCCGGGCTCGTCACGGATCCGCAGCCGCCGGGCGTCCACCCCCTGCGCATGCCCAGTGTGCCGCCAGCCCGGCCGCCGCCGGAGCCGGCCGCCTGGATCCCTGTCTCCGGGTTTTGGAGGAAGCCGAGGGGCTGGGACCCCGGCCGCGCGCCGGGCGGGCGCTGAGCTCGCAGGAGGCGAGTCCGGGCTTTTCAAGTCCTTTGCAAGGGGGCTCCCTCCCGTCGGGGAGGTTCCCTGACCCCCGACACCTCTGGCTCCTGCTGTAAACCAGTAGCTTTCGGATTTCCCCGGAAATGCCGTTTAAAGCTCCAGGTCAACTTTCCTTAACACAGCAGGATCCCTTTTCCTTTTAAAGCCGGTTTCTCCTCCTCCACCCGCCCCGCGGCGGGCCGGCGAGGCGTAGCTTCCACCGCCGCCCCGCGCAACTTTCAGCCCACAGCGCCCCGCTGCCCTGACAACTCCTCGCGGAGTTCTGTACGCCGAGCATTACCGATAGCCAAGGCTGAATGTTTTAATACAAAATAAGGAGAGTTACAAAGTTCCTAAATAAAACACTGAACAAATACTAAATGCAAACATTAAAAATTACCGTATAACCCTGGTTGGTAGCTCAGTGGATAAGGCGCCGGCCTGAGAACCCAAAGGCCACTGGTTCGGTTCCCAGTCACGGCAACATAACTAGGGTGCAAGCCAGGTCGGTAGCTGGAGGCAGGTGAAAGGCAACCACAGATTGATGTTTCTCTTTCCTTCTTCCTCCCTCCCTGCCCTTCTCTCTAAAAATAGTGAATAAAATCCTTTTAAAAAATTAAAAAGTTCTTTAAAAATATGTCCCAATAGTTTTTACATAAAAGATTTTTAACATTATGAAATGTTACATAATATATAGATATTTGAAGTTAATACTTCATCAGCTTTCTGATTTAAAGACATACTTAGTGACCTAAAAATAAAAGGAAATATTCTGTTTTTATGCTTGTGCCAAGAGCAATACTATATGTTATGTTAAAATACTTCCACAAAATATACAAAGTTAAGCACATATTTGCAGTGAAACACTAAAGGCATTCTAACAAAGTCAGAAAAAGGACAAATATGCCTATTAATAGCATTATTATTTAACATTGTTTTATAGATTCTAGTTAATGCAGTAGGATGAGAAAAACAGTGAAAAATAAGAGAGATTTTGATATTTTTAGATGTGATTGTCTTGCTGGACAATCTAAGAAAATTATTAGACCTTTAAGTTGGTTCAGCAGAATGGCCAGATTCAAAATTCAATAATACCTACACACCGATAATATCTAACTAGGAAAAGTAATTTTAAAAAGATTCTATTCTACAGCCGCAACAGATAAGCCTTTGAAGTGTATAAAACCTAAATGAAGAAAAACCATAAAATTTTATAGTTTAAATATGGAGTATGGGGAAGAAGACCTGAGCGTATATATTTCTAGGTAGGAATATTCAAGAAAATCTATATATTTAATTCAATTTCAGTCAAAATTCTATTTTTTTAACCAGACAAATTAAATCTAAAATCCACCTAGAAGAATAAATGTAAGTTAAAGCAAAAACAAAAATCTTTTTTGGAAAAATAAAGCATGAGGAAGAAATTACCCTACCACTCATTTAAATATACTATACAGTTATTGTAATTTTAAAGTTTGGTATTGTTCTCAAGAGTAAATAGATTGTGCCCTGTCCAGTGTGGCTCAGTGGATTGAGCGCTGGACTGCCAACCAAGGGGTTGAGGTTGGATACCTGGTCACCACAGATGCCCGGGTTGCAGGTCAGAGGCAACCATACATTGATGTTTCTCACCCTCTCTTTCTCCCTCCCTTCTCTTCTCTCTAAAAAAAAAATGAATAAATAAAAAAAAATTTTTAAAGTAAATAGTTTGGTAAAATAGAATAGAAACTGACTCAGATATTTGCAGATATTTACATTATGACAAAGTTAACATTTCAGATAGGACAATGTATTAATCAATAAACTGGGACAATTAATTAGGTAACTATGTGGCAAAAAAATAAAGTTAGATCTCTGAATTAGTTCCCAATGACTAAAGTAACAAATTACCACAAATTTATCAGCTTAAAAAGGCAAAAAATTATTCTGTTACTATTCTGGAGTCCAGAAGTGTGAAATTAAGGTGCACAATCTAAGGTATGGGCAGGACCTTTTTCTAGAGCCTCTAGGCGAGAAGGCCTTCCTTGCCTTTTCTTGCTTCTAAAGCTGTATTTTTGTATTCCTGGCTCTTTGCCCCTGTCTTCTATCCTGCAAGACCAATAACACATCTTTTTAAATCTTTAAATCTCTGCTCTGTCTTCATATTGCTTACCCCGAATCTGTGTCAAACCTCCCTCTGCCTCCCTCTTATCAGGACACATATGAATACATTTAGGGCCCACCCCAAATAATCCAGGATAATCTTCCCATCTCAAAGTCTTTAATTTAATTGTACCTGCAAAATCACTTTTGCCATATAAGGTAATGTTCACACTTCCCAGGAATCAGGATTTGGTGGAGGGGAGGGGGCATTCATCGGTCAGCCTCCCACGATCTCTGATTCACTCAATACCTATAAGGAAATTCCACAGTGATTAAAAAGAAACCACCAAAATTGAATGAATTTCAGGAAAATATTTTTGGAATTGAGTCACAATATTGAGGATTGAGACAAAAAGAAAAACTAGCATAAACCTAGGCTAGAAACAATAAACAAATGTTGATAAAACAAGTTCTATATAAATAAATAGTTTTAGCAGTCCTTGCAATCAAAAAATGACTCTTTTTTATGATTTTTAATAGAATTTGAATTATACAGGTTTGTGAAGAGAGGCACTTTGAATTTTGCAAGTATTTTCTGTATCCATTTGAATTTATTAATATAAGGAATAAGGCTACTCCTATTTGTAAAAATATTTAAATATGGATTATAAATGAAACAATAATATGATCTCTAATAAATATGTTCCATTTGTTAAGGTCTTTAAAAATTTGAAGCTCCAAGTTAAGTAATTTACATACACTTAACTATGGTCCTGATTAATTTGGCCCTCCTTTACATCTTTTGACTTCATTGTGACCCATTCCCCCAAGTTTAATACCTTGCAGAGAATCTGGTCTTTCTGCTTCTTGATCCACCAAGCTTGCTATGACTTGAGAAATCTTACTTACTGAGCTCTCTGCCAGCACTATTCCTGCAAAGGGTGTTCAAAAGGTTAGCTGGCTCCTTCAGCTTTATTAAGGGGCTTATTATACTCAGCTAAAAACTCAAAATATCAGCTATTCAGATAGGCCTTCCCTGACCTCCAATCTGCTTTAACACCTCCTCCTGATCCCCACCCGCTATGGTTACAGAATTGTTTGGCTAAACTGATCTGTTTAGGTAGCTGTGGGTCACTCTCTGATACTGTCCCTCTGGTATAGTAATGCATTGAAAAGGACAGTTTCTCCAGATACAGTACAAAGTTTCTTTTGCCAAATGAACATGAGCATCTGTAAAAACAAACAAACAAAACAAAACAAAACAAAAAAAAAACAATTATTTTGGCACATGAAGAAAATTATGCAGTCCTCCAATTTACCACACATTTGTGGATTTTCATACTTCAGGTTTTCTAAAATGATACATGCCTGCAAAAGTATGCCTTAAAAATGCCATGACCTCATTATTATATTTTATAAGGACACTGATCTAGGAAAATGCAATGTGATTAACCCTTCATTAGATAGTGACATCTGCTTATTTGAACTGATGAAACAGAAATAAAGAGAGACTAGATTACTGAATACCACAAAGGGAACATTTTAAAACATTTATATATAATAAATGTTTAAGAATAGATGCTCTTGCTCTGGCCAGTGGCTCAGTTGGTTAGAGTGCTTTCCCATACATCAAAATGCTGCAGATTTGCTTCCCATCCAGGGCACATTCCTGGGTTGTGGGTTCAATCTTCACTTGGGGGCATGTTTAGGGGGTAACCAATCAATCTCTCTCTCTCTCTTTCTCTCTCTCTCTGTCCCTCTCTCTATAATTAATAAACATATCTTTGAGTAAGAATATTTTATTAATTACTAGAATTTAGATGGCCTTTAGCTCAGAAGCAAAGGCTTAAGTTATACAAAATGATTGTTATACTTCTCATATTTCAAATACAATGCACTGAATATTCACTCAGTCTTGGGTTTTGGAAGAAGTTTAGATAGCCAGGGAATATGCTCAGCAAAGCAAAGCTCTGCTGAAGTACAGGACCACTAGGAATGTCTCTCAGAGACTCACTGAGGTCAGTGAATAGAGTCTTGGAAACTTTCCCCCTCTCTTTTGCAGCAGAAAGAATGATCAGCAAGACCCAGATTTGATGCCTGACTCCATCACTAGCTGGGTGTATGAAGTCAGGCAAGTTCTTAACTTTTCTGAGATTCAAAGTTTCTAAAAATTATTTGTTCTCATTCTTATTTAAAAATAAAACTGCTTTTTGGAAAAGGAAAAGAAAATGGCATTTTCAGAATACTCTTAAGTAGAAGTAAATGTCCTAACTGCCATGTTAACAAACTCTCTACACTTGCCTCTAAATGTTGAAAATATAGTATCAGCTCCATTTAAAATCTTCTAAAACTATCTCAAGGTTAATGGTCTGAAATATTTATATGCAGAAAGGAATTTGAACATTTTATTAATATAGTCAACAAATACATAATGTTTTACCATAGCAACAAGAAAAATAAAGTACTTAGGAATAAACTTAACCAAGGAGGTAAAAGCCCTGTACTCAGAAAACTACAGAACATTGAAGAAAGAAATTAAGGAAGATATATACCATGTTCATGGATGGGAAGAATTAACATCATTAAAATGTCCATACTACCCAAAGCAATATATAGAGTCAATGCAATCCCAATTAAAATACCAATGACGTACTTCACAGAGATAGAAAAAAATACTTCAAAAGTTTATATGGAGCCAAAAATGCCCACAAATAGCCATAGCAATCTTGAGAAAGAAGAACAAGGTTGGAGGCATCACAATACCAGACATCAAACTATACTACAAGGCTACTGTCATCAAAACAGTCTGGTACTGGCATAAGAATAGATCAATGGAACAGCATAGAGAGCCCAGAAATAAAGCCAGGACTCTATGGTCAATTAATATTTGACAAAGGGGGGAAAGAACATAAAATGAAGTAAAAACAGTCTCTTTAATAAGTGGTGTTGGAAGAACTGGACAGCAACATACAAAACTAGACCACAAACTTACACCATACACCAGAGTAAACTCAAGATGGATAAAGGACTTAAACATAAGCAGTGCCACCATAAAAGTCCTGGATAAAAATATAGGCAGTAAAATTTTAGATATCCTATGCAGAAATATGTTTACTGATATTTCTCCAAGGGCAAAGAAAATAAAAGAACAAATAAACAGATGGGACTGTATCAAACTGAAAAGTTTCTGTTCAGCTAAAGAAAACTCCAGCAAAATTAAAAGGGAACCAACTGTTATAGGAAAATATATTTGCCAATGATTCTCAGACAAAGATTTGATATCTAAAGTATATAAAGAACTTATGTGACTCAATGCCAGGAAGACAGACAGCCCAATTAAAAAATGGGCAAAGGACCTGAACAGACAACTCTCTGCGGAAGACATACAAAGAGCCCGAAGGTATATGAAAGAATGCTCAACATCACTAGCCATCAGAGAGACATAAATTAAAACCACAATAAGATATCACCTCACACCTGTTGGAATGGCAATCATCAACAAATCAACAAACAAGTGTTGGTGAGGATGTGGGGAAAAGGGAACCCTGGTACACTGTTGGTGGGAATGCAGGCTGGTGCAGCCACTATGGAAAACAGTATGGAGTTTCTTTAAAAAACTAAAAATGGAACTGCCTTTTGATCCAGCAATTCCACTCCTAGGACTATTCCCAAAGAATCCTGAAACACCAATTCATAAGAACCTACGTACCCCTGTGTTCACAGCAGCGCTATTTATAATGGCTGAGTGCTGGAAACAGCCTACGTGCCCATCAGTGGATGTTTGAATCAAAAAACTTTGGTACATTTACACAATGGAATACTACACAGCAGAAAGAAGGAAGGAACTCCTACGCTTTGCAACAACATGGATGGAACTGGAAAATATTATGCTTAATGAAATTAGCCAGTCAATAAAAGACAAATACCATATGATCTCATCCATTATAGGACATTAATGAACAAAACAAACAAACAAGCAAAACAGAACCAGATACATGAATACAACAAATAGACCTTCAGTGGGCAGAAGGGAGGAAGGGGGTGGGAGGGGAGAAGAGGAGGCAAAGAAGGGGAGCAGTTTAGTCAAGGAACTAGTATGGAAGAACCATGGACATGGACAGCAAGTGGGATTGACTTTGCGGGGAGTGGGTGGGTGGGGAAGGGGACAGAGGGGGAGTAAAAAGGGGATGGATGTAATACAACAACAATAAGATTAAATAAATAAAAAAAAAGAATACATAATGTAACTCACCTTGTGCTGGAAATTATGTAGTGCACACAGTTGAGAAAAGGCCAGGCCCTAAAGAAACTATAATAAAAGAGGAGATACCCTCTATATGAATATGTAGAATACTGCAACATGAGACAGTACTAGTGAAAATGTTTAATAGAAATATATTTTAAATGCCCTGGCTGGCAGCACAGGGGATAAGGCTCCAGCCTGCGAACTCAAAGGCTGCTGGTCCAATTCCCCAGCCAGGGCACATAACCAGGTTGCAAGCCAGGTCTGCAGCCAGGTCTGTAGCTGGAGGCAGGTGAAAGGCAACCATACATTGATGTTTCTCTCCCTCTCTCCCTTCCTCTCTCTCTGGAAATAATAAATAAAATTGTTTAATAAAAGAATATATTAAAAAATACTGGGGTTGGAGGTAATACAACAACCATAAAATTAAAAAATAAATACTAACTTTTCATTTTTTATGAATTACATTACATAATTCAAAAGTTACTCACATCCCATTCCATTGTTATAGCTCAATTATTTTACTATGTGTCAAACACTCTTCTAAGTTCTTGGCATGTTCATTTAATCCTCATGCAACCTGTGAGGTAATTACCATCAGCATCCTCATTTCACAGGTGAAAAAATACTGAGAAACTCCACTTGAGAAACTTGCCCAAGTTTACACAGTTAATAAATAGCAGAGCTGGTCTTTGAACTGAGGCCAGGCTCTGAGATCCACACTTTTCATTACTCTGCTATACCACCGCTTCTCATGCTGAATAATGTGTCTTGCAGGTTTTACTATATCAATGTATATACAAAACGTGTTTTTCTTTTTTATATTATATAGTATTTCTTTTTATGACTGCATGATAACTCATTAAACTAGCCCTCTGATGATGAACTTTGACTTTTTTCCTAATCTTTAGCTATCACAAATTATGCTTCCATAAAAATTTGATGGTATATGTGTTGTACAATAATGTATTGTTACCTATGATTCTCTGCAAGGTAAGTCTATGACTATTAGAGGAACCTAAAGTGACACCATCCTCCTTACTTCTCATAGATACGAAGGACATTTACTAAGTGCAATGAGAGGAGAAAACAATTGTGAGCAAAGTGATGAAAGAAACCACAGAGAAAACGATAACCTGAACTAGATCTTAAAGTAAGTATGGGAAAGTTAATATATGCAGGTAAATGAGGTACATATAGACTTCCTAGTAATGAAAGAATTGGGGGCATTTTCACAGACATTAGGATAATAGAGTAATTCTGTATCTTAAGTGAATGTGAAAGTCTTAAAGGTTTAAAATTGAACAATATGGCTTTTGAGGTTGATAGTTAAAGGAAATCAAAAAGCAGGTCTTAACACTGTCAGAAGTAAATCTTCATGATACCGTAAAAAATTTCCTAAGCCATTGACAGGAGCACAGAAACACATTCAAATGTGCCCGAGCAGCTGGAGCAAATAGTGCTACAACAGTGGCTATAATCACAGATGGAATGATTATAATGGAAGTAAAAAAGCAAAAGGGGATAAAGCAAAACCAAATGGCCTTCAATTAGGTGGTAAATCACTCAGCTTTAAACCTGGTAGCTCAGAATTCAAACCAAAGGTCCATGTTTGAGGAAACTAATGGAAAAAATTGCGAGAAGTCATTCTGAAGGCACTGAAAAAGAACACTGCATTTATAATGGAAAAATATTCAAATAACTTTAAAATTCAATGTTAGCAGAATAGTTAAGGAAATGATGGCATTACATCTTGAGGAAATGTGAGCCATTATGTATTATTAACATGAATACTATTTTCTTAATCATGACTCTTTGTTGCAAGCAAAAGAATCCCTGTTAAGCCAACTTAGCAAAAAATCAATGGAAAAAGTAGGATGTGGAGAAGATTTATTGACAAAGTTGCACTGCCTTTAGAACTCAAATGATACCTCCAGGATTTTCTCTCTCTCTCTCTCCTCTCTTCTTTCTGACTGTGTTGGCTTCATTCTCTTAAACTGCAGACAAGCGGAGGACATAGCTGCAGAGAGCTTCAACTTCACGAAATGACAATTTAGCAACCCACATGAAGTAGATTGTTTTTTCGAACAAATCCCCAGGAAAGGGCTCTGATTAACCCAACTTAGGTTGTGTGCCTGTCACTGAGACTAATCATTGTAGCTGTGGAGACAAGTCATTATTATGACTTGTCAGACCTGGGTCATCTGCCCACACCTTTGACTGAGGAAGTATCCTCAATCAAATGATTGAAGTGAGGAAGGCACAGTTCCACAGTGGACAAAGGGGTGCTATTACAAAATAGGGGAGCAGGGATACTAGGGGGACAGAAACAACAAATTTCCATGTCATATAGCAACATTGAAAATACCTGTTACATTGCCCTAGCTGGTAGCACAGTGGATAAGGCACCGGCCTGTGAACCCAAAGGTTGCAGGTTCGATTCCCCAGCCAGGGCACATAACCAGGTTGCAAACCAGGTCTCCAGTCAGGTCTATGGCTGGAGGCAGGTGAAACGCAACCATACATTGATGTCTCTCTCCCTCTCTGCCTCTCTCCCTTCCCCTCTTTCTAAAAATAATGAAATAAAATCTTAAAAAAAAAAAAAAAATACCTGTTATAGACAACTCACTGAGGAAGATATACAAAGGGCCCAGAGGCATATGAAAGAATACTCAACATCGCTAGTCATCAGAGAGATGCAAATTAAAACTGCATTAAGATACCACCTCACACCTGTCAGAATGGCAATCATCAGCAAATCAACAAACAAGTGTTGGCGAGGATGCGGGGCAAAGGGAACCCTCATACACTGTTGGTGGGAATGTAGGCTGGTGCAGCCACTGTGGAAAACAGTATGGGGTTTCCTTAAA